>JAODAL010023386.1:0-62770 GCA_025379985.1 Phyllomedusa bahiana | reverse complement strand
AAGCAGGGCTAGGGACACCATTACTCAAGCAATGAGTAACAGGCTTGAGGAGTTTAGTTTCATTAGGTAAACAGGAAAACAGGAAACAAGTGGCAACCAGCTGAGACACAATCCACCTCTTGACGAGGGAAAAACTTACAGGTGCAAACACAGTTAGTAAGTTCCACGGTATAGCTGGAGATTCTGACAAATGGCAGTACCATTGGTCGCAACTGAGAAATGCATGGGAAATACATGAGGTTCTGGTCAACCAAGGATTAAGCAGCTAGTACCATGGTGGCTGGTGTGAACATAGCACATGGGGGACACATGGAGGTTTCAGGTTTGAGATAAGAATAGGCTTGCATAGCTACCCATTCGGTGGCAGCAAGACAACATGGCAATGGGACTTGTTTTATTTTTATGGGAAACAGCGAGGTTACGGTTCGACACAGATTAGACGGCAGTACTATTGGTGGAGCGGAGAAATGCCAATGAGAATGATGAACGGTTCCCGGTACTGCGGCACTTAATCTTGGTCGAATTAGAACTCCATGTTCCCCATTGCCATGTTTCGCTGCCACCAATGGTTACTGACCGTCTTACACTAGTACAGCCTGCAGGAGGCATAAGTTCATGTGTTTGGCTGCCTGGGACAAGATAAAACTTACTATGGCGAAGTTGAATAGTCCAGACTAAGTCGCAAGGCATTTGATGTGGAAGCGCAGGTGTAGTCCGCATGGACCATGGGTCCTTAGGCGGTCTCCTGGATTGGTGTGGTCTGAATGCTGCACTGCTTTGCAGGCGTTGATGAGGTGTTAAAGATGGATTGCCAAATGTCACCCAGTAGGGTTCTGCCACACTGCCTGCTGTTGTGGGCTATTTGCATTCTACTGCTGTCGCATTCTGCTCGACTCGTTGTTCACGTGACATTTAGTATGTGAAGACTCAAAAGATGTCTCAAGTTGGTCAATGACCATTGTCTCAAAATCCTGCATTCTACTGTCAATTTCTGTGGGTGGAAGGGAATTGCTCACTTTTGTCTTGAAACGTGGATCAAGGAGGGTTGACACCCATTAATAGCTGTTCATTTTTATTCCTTGATGCGTGGATCTTGTTTGCAGGGATATGTGTAGCATCCAAGCACTCATGTGTGAGATGCTGCCAGGGATCTCACTAGCCTCAGGGTCGAGGGGCATTAACAGGATCTTCCTCCTCTTCCTCCTCCTGTGTGCCAACCTCTTACCACTGAAGGGTAATCAGTACCAGTAATGTCCCCCCCTGCCTCCTAATGCTCCTCCACTTCCTCATCCTGACCGTAGTGCTTGAGAAATTTCTGCACAACCAGGTTCATGATGTGTGCCAGACAAGGGATGTGCGTAAGTCTACCAATCTTAAGGGCAGCAAGTAGATTTTTTCTGTTGTCGCACACTATCTTGCCTGGCGCCAGGTTCTTAGCACCCAGCCACCTGGTCGTATCTGAGTACAACCAGAGCCGTCACAAGCTCTTGGATCTGTGTGTTGATGGTCTCCAAGACAAATTAATTTGAGAACGGCCTTCTTTCTGTTGACACGTGATGCTAACTGTCAAGGTTGGGGATCTGGACTCCACCATCCCAGCAGTGTTGAAGACTGTCAGATGACACCCATCACCAGAGGCACTGTCATCCACCAAACTCACCCCATGAGCAGTCAGTGAGATGTAACGCCATTGACCATGGTTACTAATCCATGTGTCTGTAGTGCGATGGACTTTGATGGACACAGATGCAGCCAACGCGCTGGAGATCTTTTCTGCAATGTAGCGGGCCCAGGCGACTAGGCGACAGCTTTTAGCCGAAGAAAATGCCTGCTTGGCATCTGATATTGGGGGCATGCCAGGGCCATGACGTGGCGGAACCCATCTGTGTCCACCAGGCATAAAGGCAACATTTCCCAGGCCCACAGCCTGGCAATGCCGACATTCAGGCTTTTGGCTTTGGGATGGTTTGGGGTGAAAGCGTTTCTTGTGCTCCCACACCTGGTACATAGAGGCTGGCTGCCAGACTGGCTACTGTATGGCGTGCAGGTCACGCTGGTGGAAGGGGAAGGTGTAGGCGTGTTGCTGGTGGTGGGAATCGGCCGACAGTATCTGGGACTGGGAAAATGGTGCTTGCTCACCTGCTCCAGCACATCGGCAGCAGAGGACCGCTTTGGGCTTGGAAGTGGCGGAGGAGGAAAGGCACAAAAATTTCACGGTGGTTGGAAGCCCAAGACCTGTGTGGCCTTTTTTATCAAAGCGACTATTCCACAGAAATTCATGCTTTCCCTACATGCACCTGTTCATGTTCGTGATGCTTAAATGCTTTTCAATCTTTCCTCTACTGACGCGTTGACTGCAAATCCAGCATATGACGTCCATCGGTGAATCTGAGGCTTGATCGAAAAAGGCCCAGGCTTCACAGGTCCTGGACCTCTTTGACTTTGAAAACCTATTAGCGGTGTTTCCCGCAGCCGCCACTGACCACAGCTGGCGGAGTAATGTCAGCAGACTTGTGCGACCGCCCTTTCCCTTTCTGAGGCCGGACCCGCACTGATCCTACCAATCATCCTCCTCCACTGATGATGTGCTCCCAGTTTGCTGCTCAACAGACCACTTGGATTTCCCCAAGTCATCATCATCAAGGTTTACTTCCTTCCTCACAGTCTACATCCTCAAGCTGCGGGCTAGATGCCACAGGCACTGCAAGGCATTGCTGACCACTCGGTATTTCTGGCGACTGACCAGCTTCGTTCTCCTCCTCTGAGGGCAACAGCGATTGGGCGTCAGAGCAGACAAAATCATCCTCTTTGGCCTCTTGATCTTTTGAAATGCCTTCCGACCCCAACCGCATTATGTGATCAAAGAGTTCTTAAGAATATGGATTATTTTGGAATGATCTGTAAAATGGGGTTGTGACATTCGTCCCGTGTTTGCTTCAGGTTGGACTGATGATGATGATGATGACATTTGTGGCCGTAACTGAGAGAAAGAGGAGGTAAAACAGCTGGATGCAGGGTCTGATAACCACTGAAGAACAGATTGGTGATGCTGTTCAGTAATGAGAATCACAGGTAACTGACCAAGCGATGACAGGCCTGTCAGTCCTGTGACGATGTGCTCGCTTGTGTGTTGTCCGGAGCACTGGAAGGGTTGCCTTGCCTCGTACCTCTATCTCCACGTCCTATGCCCCTCCTTGCTCGCTTATCACCTCTAGTTATTTCCATGTTCTAAAGCTAAATATTATAGCTCTGTGCGTGGCACAAGAAATATGTAATAAAAAATGAGAGAAATGTATATATATGTGTCGATCACAATAACGCACTGGTATATTTCAGCATTATGTGGACTTAAAATCTGGCAAAATTACACTTTTTGACATTAAGATTTAGCAACAGAGAGAACTCTATTTCCTAGATATATATCTATCTATATGACTAAACACATGGTATATTTGAAAGGTCAACTAAGAATAATTTTCAGCAACCAAGCACTATTTAGAATATATTTCTTTTCATAGGAGATTTGGAGACGGTGTGTTATAAAATTACTGAACCCCAATGCTGCAAAAATGAACTTTTTTCCACTCAGATTAATTTTCAGCAACCAACCACTATTTTGAATATATTTTTTTGTATAGGAGAATTGGAGACAGTGTATTATAAAATTATTTCACCACCAATACTGTAAAAACTGAACTTTTGGGCACAGAGTATAATTATATGAGTATGATGTATTTGAGAGTTAGGTGTTGTGTGAGCTTGCAAATGTCGCCAAATAACAACTTCTGGGTGTGGGAAAGATGCAGCCAGCAATACCAAACTCCCTAACTATTGCGGTCTATGGAGAGGAAAATGCTATCTAACTGACAGCAGTCTGTACAGTACAGAGAGTGAGCTGGAAATGGCATTCACCAGGTAATACAGTGAAATATATATAACATGGTTATGTGATTTCAGCAGCCAGCGAGAGCCCTACACTTCAGCGATGACGTTTTTGACACTTCTCTGTGCTCTGCACTGATTGGATGGCCACCAAAAGTGCAGAAAGCAGCTAAACATGAAACTGGCCTGTCGAAGGCCATGTCGAAATCAAACATTTACTTGAACAAACAGTGAGATGTTCGGTTCAATTCGAGTTTGAGAAAGTCGAGATGTTCGACTCGTACTTAACTTTTCTCGAACTTTTCAATCAACACTACACAGGACTACTTCACCACATCAATGGGAGGATGGATGGAGCCATGTACCATAAAATCCTGAGTGACAACCTCCTTCCCTCCGCCAGGACATTAAAGATGGGTTGTGGCTTCCAGCAAGACAATGACCCAAAACATACAGCCAAGGCAACAAAGGAGTGGCTCAAAAAGAAGCACTTTAAGGTCATAGAGTGGCCTAGCCAGTCTCCAGACCTTAATCCTATAGAAAACTTATGGAGTGAGTTGAAGCTCCAAGTTGCCAAGTGACAGCCTCAAAATTTTAATGATTTAGTGATGATCTGCAAAGAGGTGTGGAGCAAAATTCCTCCTGACATGTGCGCAAACCTCATCATCAACTACAAAACATGTCTGACTGCTGTGCTTGCCAACAAGGGTTTTACCACCAAGTATTGAGTCTTGTTTGCCAGAGGGATCAAATACTTATTTCTCACTGCAAGATGCAAATAAATTTATATAATTTTTACAATGTGATTTTCGGGATTTTATTTTGGATATTCCATCTCTCAATGTTAAATTTAACCGACCCTTAAAATTACAGACTGTTCATGTCTTGTTGGAGGGCAAACTTACACAATCAGCAAAGGATCAAATAATTATTTCCTTCACTGTACATATGAATATTATTTAGTAGTAAGTGGTTATCTAAGCTTTTCCTGAAACTTTCTATTGTTCCTGCTGTGACCAGCTCTTCGGGCAGCTATTCCACAGATTCACAGTTCTCATAGTGAAGAAGGTTTTTCTCTTCTGGAGATTGAATCCTTTTTTTTCTCTAGACGAAGGGAATGTCCCTTTGTCTTTTTAGGGGGTTTTGCATGAAATAGCTTTTCTCCATACTTTTTTTATGCACCTGCTTTGCCTAGAGGGGGCTCAGCTGCTAAGTCCACTCCATACGCCCTCCCCAACATTGTGTTGTACAATAAATGTCAGAAAGGGGTTTAACATGCCAGGGATATAAATATGCCTATCGTAAGATTGAAATAAAGAGGACTTAATAAGAGCAGACTGGGTGGACCAGTTTGTCTTTTTCTGCTGCCAATGTTTCTGTTTTTAATATTTTTAGGTTACTATAGTCACTAGTATAATGTGTGCTGTAATCATCGACTGTGCCAGCCATATTACACAGGAATGTTTTTATTCTTCTTCATTGTTTTGGAGCCAATTGTAAAACTGAAGGATTGAATGTGGATCAAAATAATCTTTCACCAGTTACAACACTGCACAAAATTATCTTTACAAATGTCTTCTCCTCTTAAGGTTCAACACGCTATACAGTAAAGACAGGCAAAGCACAGTCAGAAGTCCGCAGCAGAGGGTCAGAACCAGGAAACACCAACAGCATGTAACGAAGCTCAGGCATAGGTTAGGAAAACCAGGGAACACCAACAATCTGGCAAGGATCAGAGGAAGCAAGTTCATTAAGAAGCAGGGGGTGGTAAGCCATTGGAGGGGGCAAAGATGCGCTGGCACTTTAAATCTCAAAAGAAGGAGAAGACCAGCAGATGGGAGGGGAGCAGGAATGGGAAGAGGTGAGTAGCTGCTGGAAGGGCGGAAGGAGTAGATCACCAACACAAGCGTGTCTGTGGTCCTGAAAGGGGGGGGCTGCGGTTTGCTACATGACAGTACGCTCTTTTAAGCCCACTCTTCTTCCAAGTCTGCCAGAGATTAAATTTCCCAATGAGATATGGGGCACTGACAACTTCCCCGGGTTCCCAAGACCTTTCCTCAGGCCTGACATATTGCCAGGCATAGGAAATTTCCTGGACTTAGGAGTCCAGAGGGTCTTGGCATGGGGACAGGAGGCTAAGAGTGTCTTCTCACTGCAGACATCTGCAAATTCTTGGCAGAGAATAGGAGGAACTGGAAGTCTAGAGCGTAGGTAGAGAAGTGGGTTGCAGTGGACAAGAGGCACCGCAACGTTGCTGATCCTAGCAAGTGACCTTGCCATTTTCCAATCCAATCCTGGGGTGTGCAGCTGCAACCACAGAAGAACCAGGAGAACTGCTGAAGTAGTGTGGGAGAAAGTAATTCTCGTTGTGCGTCTTCTCAACCTGTAGCATCAGCAGTTCAGTACAGTCCTTCAAAACCTCTCCATTGACAGAAGAAAATAACAGAGGCCTGTCTAGTTGAGTAACTGGCAGATGGAAATAAGACACCAGGGAATGAGTGAATGAAAATTCTTGCGGAACCAGAGTCTAGGGCAGCAGGGACTTGAATGCTGAGACTAGATGCAGCTAGGTGCTGTGTACTGCTCTCCATGGCAACTGTCAATCACTATACCCGCCCTTGCATACAGGCATGCCCGGGTATAGACTCGATTGCTAGGGAAGCCATTGGCAGCAGCAATTACATTGCAGCAGTGGCAATGGAGACAGAGGGAGCCCCCCACCCTTTCTCTATCCCTTGGTTGCCATGATTGCAATTGATCGCGGCAGCTAAGGGGTTAATTGCCAATGGCCCGATTGAGCTCCAGTCATGGGCAATGCAGCATGAGGCCAGCTGTAATATACAGCTCCGCTTGTGAGCTTGCACTATCATCATGACATACCCATACGTCAATTTGCAGGAACCCCTTCCCAACCATGACGTATGGGTACGTGAAATGTCGGTAATAAGCTATGTGCTACTGTCATTGACATACCTTGAAAATTCAAGAGACTTATATGCCATACGAAAATGAGATTCTCTCTAAATAAATGAAATTGTAGTTATTGAGAGGTGTGTTCAGCTGCTTTCCCGTTTCCCTTTTTTTCTCTGTGTTTTATTTTGGCTGTCATTTGTTTCCACAACATTTGTAATAAGACAGAACAGTTATTACACAAGTAACACATTGAGACACTAGTTCAATAGACTTTAATCTGAATAGAGCTTTATTTACTTTCTAGAAATTCTGTACTACAATCCTATCTTTATTGAACCTTTATGATTATATCTTTGTACTTATGTATTACTTCAATATGTCCTTTTGTTACATCGCTCATTTGATTTGTTATTACAGAAAACTTCAATAAAATGTATTTAAAAAAAAAAAAAAGCTATGTGCTGCCAAACTTGCAAGTAGGACATGGTGTATATAGTACAAACAATAAACAAGGGTGACAGCAAGCATTCTTTTAGCCCCATGGCAACGGAGACAAACCTCTAGTAGCATTCAGATGAACAGGCCACATGATAGCCTAAGGTGAATGAGTCCTGACACATCATAAATGACTGGGTTTGCTGTGATAGGCTGCAGTAGGGGATTCCTGGATACATTTGAGAAGGCTTGTTTGTTGTTAGATATTTGATCTTATTATTGCTGCGGTTCCCATGCTGCCAATGTGAGTGCTAGTTAAATAGATGTTCAATAGCTACACCCTAATGTCATCATGTTCACCACTCAACATTTTTTAAACGGATAGGCTCCATAATGAAATCAGTTTTTGGAGATAAGTGTGATAACTGATATCATCAGATGACACAGTGCAGATTCCTCAAGCATAGTTACTGTTGTGATTTCTCACATTCTGAGGGTCCTGGATTTTAATTCATCCTTGGAGTTTATTATTCCTTGTAAAAGGTTGCAGGCATTCCTCTACACAAATTGTCACGGAAGTAGTCGCTCTGCTAGACCACCACTAGCGGTGGTATAAGCTGCGTCAGGAAGCAGAGTCTAAGGAGCCTTCCGGTCTTTGGCAGAGCCTGCTGCAATGTCAATTGCTCTTATGCGGCAGACGAATCCAAGGTCGCTACCTCTGAAGTGACTTGCTTGCAGTGACGGCCAGGGTGTGCGAGGTATAGAATCATAGGCAAGAGCGTGATCGGAGAGGACAGGCAAGTGGAGAGGTCAGGGCAGGCGACAGGCAACCTAGTTGGAGGTACAGAGTACTGGTATACAGTAATGGCAAGAACACTAAATAGTTGCTTTCTATAAGGGCAAAAGCACCAAAGTTCAGGCAGAAGAGTCAGGGTGTAGAAACAAGATATAGGATCAGTGCCCAGGCAATTAACTTATTACCGGCTCCCTGGCCCTTTAAATCTCACAGAGATGTAGTGAGCACGCCCTAGGGAGTGGGGATGCACGCAGGCACACAGCAGAGGCACGCAGGAGGTGAGTGGGGAGTGGGGAGAGGTGAGTATACTGCCATCAGGATCCGAGGGTTATGAGCGTGTCCGCGGCCCGGCGCGGGAGTTGTGGTGCCACTCGTGACCATAACTCCCCCTACCTCTTAGGCCTCTCTCTTTTGCTTGGTGAAATATGGTAACAAGATCAGGGGCAAAAAGATTGGACTCGGGCTCCCAGGAACGCTCCTCAGGCCCAGTTGATGGTGGAACCCTGAAAGAGCCCAGGAACTGTGGACCCAGCTTGAGGCTGGGGATCTTAAAATGGACATACCTCGCCGACAGCCAGACTTTATCTCCCCAGGTTGAAAATCGGTGGAGGTCTTCGTTTCCTGTCAACCTTGGTGTGGCTACATGTGGACGACTGTTGCAAGGACCATTAAGTCAAGAAATATCGGATTTGAAATCCAAGCAAACTCAGACGAGTAGACAGAGCAGGGAGACGAGGACCATAGACAGTGTAAAATGGAGTCGGAGTCCAGATGGTTACAGGAAAACTGTGATGAAGTCCATGGCAATATGGGTCCCGGGTCACTCCAGAATGGGCAAAGATTGCAGTAGGCTGGGTGGTTTGAGATGAGAAGTCTTGTTTCGGGCACAAGTGGCACAAGATAGAACAAAGTCTTTGACATCCTGAGCAAGATTAGGCCACCAGTAATAATGAGATATGAGCAGTAATGATTTTCAGATTCTGGGATGACTGGCAAGCATGGAAGAATGCCCTCAGTTCACGATTCCTTTTCTTAGGGCAGGGCATATAAAGATTTTTCCTGAGGGAACCCGTTAGAGGTCAGTGGTCGCCACAGTGATCAGATGTTCAGGAGGAACGATATGTTGAGGTGCAGAATCAAGGTTTGAAAGGCAGTAAGAAATCGAAATGAGAGAAGAAGAGGAACCATCTGGCTTGCCGAAGGTTTAAGTGCTGTGCCATCTGATTATACAGGAGGTTCTTGTTATCAGTACATTGTGAGCATACACAGCTCTGGGATCACAGCATAAGTCCTTCAGGTATCAAGACAGAGGCAGTTATAAGGTGCAAATGGTTCCTTCCGTATATTTATTTTCCGAAAACAAATGTATGGCAATAACATGCACACAAACAAAACTCCTGCTCGTCTGAGCACTTACTATACATCTGCATAGTTCCCTCACTAACACCTTGGCAGTAAAGTTGGTGTAGCAGACACTGGCCTCCTTCAGTGTAAACCCCTGCAGCCCACCTGCTTACCTTAAATAGACCAGGTAAATCCTGGCATGGAACATGGGGCGTAAGCACCCACCTTACTCTTTGCTTACTCCCAATGAAAGGCCGTCCCGGGATGGCTGGAAGCCATACTAACAAACAGCTAAGCGTATGTCAACAGTCTGTACTGTTGACACCTATCTAATTTTGGCCTTTCATTCCACCAAGGCTCCTTACCTTGGTGGCATGTGTCTGGACTTCTAAAAGTGTATGTCCATAACCTGGCTGGGATATAGATACCGTTGCAGACTTTCTCGGCTGCTGCCTTACAATATATATTAATTGGCTGACGAACCTTCTCCAGCAGATGGCACCATTCTTCCAAAGCCAACTTAATGGCCAGCAATTCTTGATCCCCTGTGGTATAATTTCTTTCCAATGGGGAAAGGGTCTTAGAGAAAAATCTAAAAGTGATGGTTTTGCCATTAGGAGTTTTCTGTGTGAGGACAGCCCTGGCTCCCACAGATGAGGCGTTCACCTCCAGAAAGAAGGGTTCTTCCTCTTCAGGTGGCCAGAGCTTGGAGTTATTGTATTTCTTGGTAAGCGCCACCATAGGTGCCACCACGGTGGAGTAGTGAGGGATGCACTGCTGGTAGTAGTTCCAAACCCCAAGAAGCATTGTATGGCTCGAAGCCCGACTGGTTGAGGCAATTGCAGGACAGCAGTCAGTTTGGCAGGATCCATTTGTAGGCGCTTGTCAGAGATGATGTACACAAGGAAGGGTAGGCTGGATTGTTTGAAGATATACTTTTCAAGTTTGGCGTAGAGATGATTGCTACATAAGCGTCTTAGGATCTGGCAGACATGGCCCAAATGTTCTTCAAGATTAGACAAGAAGATCAAGACGTCATCAAGATACACAGGGACACAAACGTTTGCGCCACTGCGCATGTCCCTAACACACATCAGAAGCTTGCAGGGAGGCAGGAGCAGGGAGAGGTGAGTATACTGCGGTAGGGACCCATGGGATACTCGTGAAACAAGTTAGAGGCGAAAACTGAGCCTGCAACATGTTTTACATATTTTTAATAACACTACAGGACCAAAACACTTTGGTTATGTTTTATTTAACTCCTTTTCTACTTCAGCGAGCTGGCAAATCATGAAGGGAACATCATTACATTTAATAGCAGTCATTCTTCTCTCCCTATTTAAGGTTAAGTATACACTTTAATAAACTACAAAAAATGCGGAACAGTCACAAATATGTTTGTACTTGAAGCTCCACACAGTCATTAATGGGGCTGGCCACTTTATTAAGAATGTACAGCAATGTATATGAATGATAATTCCGTGCCACTTACTAGTATGTATGTTAGTGAAGTACCACCTCCTTACTCGCCCGTCCTATCCAGTTACAACAGCGATTTTGTCCATAAGATGGCTAATGTTGGAGGGGCATGTAACCATACTTGTCACACAGCCTTTTGCATAGTAACACACTGCACACAGGGAACAGTGCACGCGCAGTTAAGGGGGCTGAATATGTTTAGCCAACTACCGGCAGCTATATTTTAGATGGAGTCACTGTCAGGACTGTATAGCAAGTTGAGCAAGTAAACCGGTGGGGCTTCACTAATATATATAATATAAAGAATATAGTGGCTAAAGGTCCACAGAATTCACTTCCCTCCTCAGATATCTGATTTGTTGCTACAGATTACGGGGGATTACAGAACAAAAACAGCTATGCGTGGGACCAGATAAAAAAAAACAAAAAAACCTGCTTCTTTACTTTTACGTACAAGATGAAAGATTGCATAACAACACTTTTGAAAACAATTGCTCATAGACATTGCCCAACCGGTTTTGCCTCTTGGCTTTATTAATTGTCCACAGCCTGTGAGTCTCACTTCTATTAAAAAAACATTTAAAGATAAATAGCTGGCACCGGTATACATATTTTGTAGCAAATTCAAAAATAGAAACTGTAATGTCCATCCAATTCAAGCAGAGGGTTGGTGCTCAGTGAGAAAAGTAGCCAATGTAAGTCCCATAAAAAAGAAATGTTCACGGCACGATTGTTTTGCTCGTGTCGATTCCCATATCCATTTTTAAGAATAAAGCATTTAAGAAGAAAGGGTGAGTGCCGTGAACATTTCGTTTTTATTGGACTCAATTCCATTAAATACATATTGGCTTCGCCTACAAGGTGGGCACTTAAAATGAATCCATTAAAATACATTTATCTTCTAATGAAACCATTCAATTTAAACTCACTATCTAACCCTTTAGCAGTCCTAGAATATAATTTATTTCTATACTTATATAGTAAAGCTGTGATCATGTTGCCACTTCTTCAAATATTGTCCAGCTTGTTCATCCCCATTGGTTTTAAGTCTGATACATTTTTGTGGTGCTTAAAGTAAAATGGTTAGATAGACCTTTCCTGATGTTCTTTTCGTGTTCGTTTTTAACTTGTGCCCGGTTCTGCACATGTACTTGAGTTTGCAAATGTACTGTAAGAAGTACTCCAAATTGGTACCATTACAGTCTATAATATGTGTGAATTCAAATTGCTTTATATTATATGAAACACTCGTGACCTGGTTTTACTGTTTTACATACCTTCCACTTTTTGCTCAGATAAAATCTTTTTGTTCCCTTTGTTTATCCTCCTAAAATGCTCATTTAATAACATTTTACTGGTTTATCTTTAAGTTAAAAACCTCCTATAAACCACTTGTGGTAAATGTTTTTACCATAATACCATCCCTATAAAAATCTAAAATGAAAACTGGAAAAGCCTGCTTGTTTGTTGGCTCTATATATTCTAAACCAAGCGGAAATGTCAGTCTACACCCTTAACCCATCCTATTATGTTACACAAAGCAAAGGATAATTTATTTCCAAGAACCTTTTCATTAAAGCTATACTCTCGTTAATAAAATAAGCATAATGTAATCAATTACTTTAAATACGAAATAATTGATTTATAGAAGTATTGCTAACCGGTGGATTAAATTGACTGCTTTCACTGTCAGTATAGCTATTGTGTTCTGTTGGCTTTCACAAAAGAGTTCTGTACATAACTTCCCCTATGTTTAAAAGCGATGAGTGGCTGACTTCACATTCCTGTTTTAATTTAATTTTACCAAGAATACGTCTAAATCTCCTTACTGTCGCACAAACAAGGATGTTGTCTTTATTCCTACCCATGCTTCAGTGATTTCAGCTGTTTTTATAGGTCCAAAGTTCTTACTCCACTCCCATATAAACATTGACTAATGACGAATTTGACTCCTTTGACCTTTTCTCTGATCTAAAGAAAGTAAACGCTTGGAATGTAGCCACAGGCAAACGGGAGGGAGCTCGTGATATGGGGGGAAGCACCGTCACTTTAAGGGGGTGATTGGAAATGTGGGATAGGTAACGGGTTAAAGTAAGAGAGAGAAGCTGGGGTGGTCGAGGAGGACAAAGAGTAAATAGGGTGGGGCCTTAAGTAGAGAGGGTCTTTTAGCCCAAGAAGCCAAAAAGAGAAATTTTCCCACCAGCACCTTTTTTCGTTTTGGTTTTGTGATGAGAAATTTTATTTGGGTTTACTTGTTTGACGTGTTGCAGCAGTGCTGACTGGAGGGGTTCTTGAAGTAACTGGGAACATATATTGAGGCAGGGGATCTCCAACCATTTGCTTTAGTGGGTTTCTAACCCAACTCCAATGGTGGAATTCTCATGGGCAGGGTCCCTAGGACGGATGTCAAGGCCAGGTGCATTACAGCTGAGGGCAAGGTGAATAAACTTTTATTATTGAAGTGTTTATCAAGTTGGAATGCCTTTAAGGACACCTTCCTCTGAGGACTATTAAACTGGCTAGTTCTTATTTCTTATTTATCTGTTATCTAAATGTTTTTTGGTGTTTTAATGGAGTTGTTAATAAATGGATGCTGCTGCAGCCTTTTCCCAAAAATAGGCATCTATGTTTGGTCTGTTTAGCTTAAAAGGTTTTTTTCACCACACTGTTTCACTGAGTCACAATCCGTTTTACACACACTCTATCTCCTCAGTCTGTGGGTGGTTCTATAGCAGTGATTAGCATATTTTTCTTTCCTGTGACTAGTTGAGCCATTACATTGACAAGAGCAGGAGATGTTATCTTCAGTAAACATAAGGCACATGTGCTGTGAAGACTGAAAACAATTGCTTATCTGTAATCTTGTTAGAGATAAGTTTGCTCCAGACTGAGCCATACGTCAATGGTGATCTCACTCCCTGCTCTATACTTTTTCTCTTATTTAATCAGATAACAACGTTATGGTCAGGTAACCAGGTAACTACAGAAACCTGTGCACTCAGAGCACATAAAATGTATCTTATCTCATGACTTAAAGAGTACCTATGACCTCCAGAGAAACCTCATGAAGTAATAGAAGGCTAAAATATAAACACTTTCTCAAATATGCTTCATTAGGAAAATCAAAGCATTTCACCTGTGATTCAGTTTTTAAAAAAAGCGCTGGCCCTTTAAGACTACTCTGAAGTCGGGCCAAGTCGGCACATGACAGCCTAATGGATGATAATGTTGACAATTGTATCAAATCTCCTGTTTCTGAGCTGGGAGAGTCCACTGTGCAGGAGGGAGCCTGTAAGTCTACATCATGTGCACACCAGCAGCAGTGTATATAGATACCTGTATTCTATGGAGGAGGAGGCTGAAGCAACAGGTAAACTCTGTGTCGTGTGCTGTGCCTGCTGTACTGTATGTAGTGAGAGACTTAGATCACTCTGTGCAAGCAGCTATGCCCTCAGCACCCCCTGCACAGTTGGTATGTTCCACGCAATGATAAGGACCTCCTGAGCTAAAAAGTGAAAGTAAAATCTGTCGCCTGTAATACTGAGGGAAATCCTCTGCATTGCTAATGACATGTATTTGAAAAAAGTCTTAATTTCATCTACTATCAATTTTTGTGTGAAGGTGATAGGTAATCTTTAAAGAGAACCTGTCACATAGTTTTTGCCCCCCTTGCTGAGGACAGCACGAGCTAGTGTCAGACATACTGTTTCCAGTGCTGTGTTCCTTATCCTGTAAGATGCTGTAGTTTTCGTGTATTTAATGCTCAAATATGCAGTTTTCAGCCAGAAGAGTCCTTCAGAGTGTCAGTTTTTTTCAAATCCGGCCAATCGGAGGCTAGCCCCGCCCACCTCAACTGACAAACCTATTATTTTGAATAGGTGGAAACATGTGAATAACTGTCAGTGGGCAGGGCTATCCTTTGGTGTTTGGAGTTAATACCTTCTCATGAATAAGATTTAAGGGGGAAATGCTCTAAAACTGCTGCATCTTACAGAATAAGGGGCACAGTGCTGGAAACAGGTCTGACACTAGCTTGTGCTGCCCTCAGCAAGGTTGTCACAATCTCCAAAAAATTGGGAATCTCGCAAGAGAACAGAGAGTGACTTTTGATCACTATATTTACTATTTTGCCGTAGGCAAACTTAAACTCTATCAGTTCTCTATCTGTTAAACACTAAAACGTAACTTTTATTATATATAACTCTTAACCTCTATACACACTATTTAAAAACCTGATCTCTAACCTCATCTCTAACCTCATCATTTAACCCTTTTTGCTTCTGAAAGAGGGAATAACTCCCTTTCTATTATCAAGTCTACTAACAGGGGAGCCTTATATCTATAGCAAATTACTGACTCCAGTAAGGGATCCCAAGTCTACAACCCTGGGCAGTCGTCCCCAATCTCATGGACACAGAACAAATAAGGCCCCCTTGTGACACCGTCTGCAGCAGGTGACACTTGAAGACAGAGGTGAGAAATCACAATTTAAAACGTCATATCTGACCTCGCCGACATGTTTCGCCAGCTAACCTGGCTTCATCAGGGATTAGAGGTCCGATCCGAGGTTCGATAAGGTGATAAGGTCACCTGCTGCAGACGGTGTCACAAGGGGGCCTTATTTGTTCTGTGTCCATGAGATTAGGGACGACTGCCCAAGTAGTAGGCTTGGGATCCCTTACTGGAGCTAGTACTATGCTATAGATATAAGGCTCTCCTGTTAATAGGTGGTGCTCCACCAGACTTGATAGTAGAAAGGGAGTTATTCCCTCTTTCAGAAGCAAAAAGGGTTAAATGATGAGGTTAGAGATCAGGTTTTTACATAGTGTGTATAGAGGTTAAGAGTTAAATATAATAAAAGTTACGTTTTAGTGTTTAACAGATAGAGAACTGATAGAGTTTAAGTTTGCCTACGGCAAAATAGTAAATATAGCCCTCAGCAAGGGGGGCACAACCTATGTGACAGGTTCCCTTTAAGTAAAATCTATTGACCACTGTATTTAGAAAAAGTCTTCATTTAACTGTCCCTTCATGTTGTTAGCTCTTCTTTGTAGTGAGAAAACCCCTTTAAGTGTGGGTCAGGTACTTACACGTCATCAGCAGGGAGGTTACAATCGCTTAGTCAAGAATTTTCCCTACCAGCAGAAGTAATTATCGGTTAGACTATATAGAATACACTATAATAAAAAGTCCTTTTGTACAACAAGACTTAACTTAGTATCTCTACTGACATTCAGGAACTTAAGCAAAACCATAGAAGTGGCTAGCTTCTTGGTTCAGACTCTTTCCAGCAGTTAAAGAAAATTAAAGGTACATGTCTTTTCTCTTCCATGTAATTTTGTAACAAATAGAGTAGTGCTGCCAATTTTAGCTCTAAGCACTGATGACAAATGGATTTTCCTTTACGCTTACAATTATGCAAATTAATTTTCTGGCTCTCTTTATTGCTTCCTGCTATCTTTAAAATACTATTTGAATACGTTAGAAAAGTTGCTTCACACGTGATTACACAATGCTGTTTGTCATGTTTTATGTTCCAGCTTGGCTGCAGCATAATCATCTGTCCATGGATAATTAGATTTTGTGTAATTTGAAACTTCAGAATACTTTTAGTTTTCTGGGGGGGTTTTGTTGAATTGTTCCCACTGACTTTAGTTTTTAAGACCAGGCATAAAAACGAGTTGCTGTTTATGAACATTTAGGGCGCGTTCACACGGCACAGGACAAATACCGGTCGGTTTGCCGGCCGGTATTTGTCCTGTTTTGCGGCCGTCCCCACGGCCGCGGGGTGGGGGGGCGGCTTTTCTCCGCGATGAGCGCAGAAAAGCCCTCCCCCCTCCATTGAGCAGCACATCTTCCGTCCGGAAACCGTACGGAAGATAGTGCATGTTCAATGTTTTGCCGCCGGCGACAAAACCGCCGGGCGGAAAACCCGTGAAGTGGGGACTGCTGCACGGGTTTTCCATAGAGCACGGGTTTTCCTCAACTATGACACTACAAAAATGCTGGTCCATGCCCTTGTCATCTCCCGCCTAGACTACTGCAACATCCTTCTCTGTGGCCTCCCATCTAGCACTCTTGCCCCCCTTCAAACAATTCTCAACTCCGCTGCCCGTCTTATCCACCTCTCTCCTCGCTACTCCCCTGCCTCTCCCCTCTGTCAATCTCTTCACTAGCTCCCCGTTGCCCAGCGAAATAATTTCAGGTTGCTAACTATGACCTACAAGGCTCTCCATAACCTCTCCCCTCCATACATCTCTGCCCTAATTTCCAAATATCTCCCCTCACGCAATCTCCGCTCCTCACAGGACCTTCTCCTCTGCTCTCCCCTTATCAGCTCCTCACATAACCGTCTCCAAGACTTCTCCCGTGCTTCACCCACACTCTGGAACTCACTGCCCCAACACATCAGACTCTCCTCCACTTTCACCAGCTTCAAAAGCAATCTGAAAACCCATTTCTTCAGGCTTGCCTATAACCTACAATAACCCTGCTGTCACCACACTATCCACAACCATGTCTGCCCCTCACCTCCTGTCTCTTTCCCCCTCCTTGTAGATTGTAAGCCCTCGCGGGTAGGGTCCTCTCTCCCTCTGTCATGCCAATTGTCATTCATCACTTATCATTGTACTCGTTTGACTTATGTTATGTATGTAACCCCCTCGAATGTACAGCGCCCTGGAACCAATGGCGCTTTAAAATAAATAATAATAATAATTTTCGGAAGGTTTTTCAGGCGGTCTGAAAAACCGCAAACCGGCTGAAAAACTGGCCGAAAACCCGTGCCGTGTGAACATGGCCTTACTACAAATATTTTTTCAGCTATCTTTATAATGCCATCTGCTACTGATGGCATGGAGACAGTCACTACCCTTCATTAACTACTATTTTAACATACTTGTATGTATTGAAAACTGTAAGGCTCTGTCTTCACTGCACAGAAAATGTCAGTTTTTCAGCGTTTTTCGTTTTCTAAAAACGCTGAAAAAAACTACTGAAAAAAGGTTCCATAGACTTCTATAGCAAAAACGTGCTGCTGTCTACACTGAGTTTCTTTTTTCTGCTCGTTTTTTTTACTGGTTGTCTTTTGCAACATGTTCTAAAAAACGCCAGAGCCGGGCAGAAAATGTATTACAGGAGTCTATGTAAAGCAGCGGACGTTTTTTGGCTCGGTTTTTGGCGCGATTTTTCACTGAAAACCCACCCAGGAGACCCTAGTCCTACCTATAGTGGGTGTTAATAAAGGTTACTCCTTATCGAATTTGCATACAAGTGTCTGATGTGTCCTTGTTTGTAACGATCATAGTAAAATGATCATGCTTTGGTCGCTAACGATTTTTGCGCAATTCAAGATTTTTTTGCTAAAAATACGTTTTTAACGGATTTTTGCGCTAGAATCCTTTTTTATGGATTTTAGCAAAACATATATAAAAGATTTAGTCAGCTCACCAATATAAGATGTTTTTTGAGTACCTCGTATTTTGTAGCTTGCATAGCACGGAGACTCCCAGTCAACTTCAGCTCAGGATAACAGCAGGAAACAACTTTTGAACGGTATACTTCAGCTTGCTGAACGTAGCAAACGTAGCAGTTCCTCGCACTGGTATTGTATCGCAACCTCCTTACCCTATACCATTATGTTTTAATGGAGTATACCGTTCAAAAGTTTTTTATGGATTTTGGCGCTAAAATCCTTTTCTTAACAGAATTTTGCACTAATAATGTTATATCACTTCTGATGCTAAAAAATTTTTTTACGGATTATGGCGCAAAAATTGTTTTTTTTATGAATTTTGGCACTAGAATAAATATTTTTCTGGATTTTGTCCCAATTAAAGTCCAGTCACTTTCGTCTCTAAAAATAACTTTTTTACGTTTTTTGGCGCTAGAATAGGTTTTTTTTTTACAGATTTTGACACTAAAATCCTTTTTTTTATGGATTTTGTCGCTATTAAAGTTATCTCACTTTTGTCGCTAAAAATATGTTTTTTAACGGATTTTGGCGCTAAATTACTTTTTTGACGGATTTTAATGCTAAAATACTTTTTTTATGGATTTTGGCGCTAATAAAGTTATCTCACTTTTGTCGCTAAAAATACTTTTTTTTCTACGGTTTATGGTGCTAAAATACTTTTTACGGATTTTGACATTAAAATACTTTTTTTTATGAATTTTAGATTAAAGTAATCTCGCTTCTGATGCTAAAATTACTTTTTTATGGATTTTGGCGCTAAAATACTTTTTTTTGACCGATTTTGACACTAAAATACTTTTTATGGATTTTGCCGCTATTAAAGTTATCTAGTTTTTGTCACAAAAAAGACTTTTTTTACGGTTTTTGGCGCTAAACTTTTTTTCCGAATGTTGACACTACAATACTTTGGCGCTATTAAAGTTATCTCGCTATGGTCGCTAAAAATAAGTTTTTTATGGATTTTGACACAAATACTTTTTCACGGATTTTGGCGCTAAAATACATTTTTAGGGTTTTTGCCGCTATAATACTTTTTTTATGGATTTTGACACTAAAATACTTTTTTTATGGATTTTGGCGCTATTAAAGTTATCTCGCTATTGTCACTAAAAATACTTTTTTACATTTTTTGGCGCTAAAATGCTTTTTATGGATTTTGGAACTAAAATTAGGTTTTTTTTGTTTTGTTTTTAACTTTGTTTTTATTAAACATCTTCAAATAACATACAAGTTAACATAGGCAGAAGAACTGACATTCTTACATCATAGTATTTGTCACAATGCAATTTTACAAACCGTTTATCATCCGAAGACGTTATTTTCCTTTATTTTTTCCCCTTATTCTACCCTAACCCAACAGTTCACAAACTACAAAGCAGTTCCTATGCAAAACCAAAACTATCCATAACTAACACATGCTGCCAAGTCATGTCAAATTTTCCCTGACGAACTGGCGTATTACCTGGGCGGTCCTCCTCCCTCCTCATAGCCACCTCGGGTGAGACTGCTCTACCGTGTCCTTATCCACAGAATATCCCCGGCCTCTCTAATTTTTATCAGGCTGAAAGTGACCCATCGCTCCGTGCTTCCATCTGATCCTCCACTTTCTCCTCCCATCATTCTATCACCGGTTGTTCACCTGACATTTGCCTGCCCATGTACCATGAGGTCAGTTCGAAACATGTCCTTACTCTTTGCCTAGTTTCCTCTGGCTAAAATTAGTTTTTTAAGGATTTTGACGCTAATAAATTGATTTCGCTTTTGTCGGCAAAAATAGTTTTTTTGTGGATTTAGGCGCGAATATCCGTATTTATACGGATTTTGTTGCTAATAAAGTTATCTCACTTTTGTCGCTTAAAATCTGGGGAGGGGGGTACAGATTTTGGAAATAAATCTATTAGCGTCAAAATCCATTAAAAGCCGGATTTTTAGCAGCAAAAGTGAGATAACATCAGTAGCGACAAAATTCGTAAAAACATGGATTTTAGCGGCAAAATCCATTAAAAAAAATGTATTTTAGCTACAAAAAACGTATTTTTAGCGACAAAAGCGTGATAACTTTATGAATGCCAAAATCCGTAAAAAGACGTATTGTAGCATCAAAATCTGTACAAAAAAAGTTATTTTTAGCGACAAAAGCGAGATAACTTTATGAGCAGCAAAATTCGTGAAAAACTTAATTGAGCAGCAAAATCCGTTAAAGTATTTTTTTAGCGACAAAAGCGAGATAACTTTGTGTGGCAAAATTTGTAACAAAACGTATTTTAGCGCTATAATCCATATAAAAATCATTTTTAGTTTCATAAGCAACATAAACTTATTAGCACCAAAATACGTAAAAAAAATGGAATTTAGGGCCAAAATCCATAAAAAAAAAGTAATTTTTGCGACAAAAGTGAGAATTTTATTAGCGCCCAAATCCGTAAAACGACTACAAGATTACATATAAATGCAATGATGTGCTTTATATCCCCTTTTGTAGGGCGGAGTTACATCCAATGACTTAATTTATGCATACATTAAAAAGCAGACTTGAAGACAAGCAAAAAACACGCGTAAAAAAGGCGCCCAAAAACGCAAAACGCTGCAAAAATGGCCGTTTTTTCAGTTGCCTTTGACAGGCAGTGGACAGAAAACTCAGTTTTATGAACGTTTTTTAGCATTTCGTTTTCAGGTCGTTTTTTGTCCACTGCAGTGTAGACATAGCCTAATGGTGTATGGGGCCGGCTTACTCACTGAGCCTGTTTCATATGCAGGTGGTGCCAGCTGTTAATTAATGGGAAAGAGCTCCAGTCCTGGCCATTTAACCATTTAGATGCCATGGTAAACATAACTGCAACATCTAAATGATTAGAAAATGGTGCCACAGTCCATTGCAGCTGCCAATCGAATTTCATTTCTTCCCCATGACAAGATTACAGGGTTCCATTCAACCAGGGTCCTAATGAATGCCCTCAAGGCAGCCATGGTTGCACTCCTATTATACCCTGCCATAGGCCAGACCACCGAAACCCCTATACGCTGCAGCGTATATTACAAGTGATTGCATATTTAAGTCCCATGAAGGGACCAAATGTTGCTGCATAAAAAATATGTAAAAGATTTAAAAACCTTTTTAAAAAAATTAAGAAATATTAAAAATGAAAAAAAAACTTTATCCACTTATATAAATTTAAAAAAAAAAAAAAACATAATTGGTGTTGCCATCATGTTATTTAACCTGCATGGTGTATGCTGTACAAAAAAAAAAGTACCCAGCACCAGAATTGTGGGGTTTTTTGGTCATTTTTTTGCCAGAAAACATGAAATAAAAAAAGATCAAAAGTGTCGTATACATTTGGTACCAGTGAAAACTCGACCTCGCTCAGCAAAAATGGATCATCATATAGTTTTCACAGAGAAGAACACAAAAGCTATTGCTTTCAGAAAATGGCAATGCACAGCAAATTTTTTTGGGCTCACCAATGCACACACATGCAGCATCAGACTGGCCGACCGGAGCATCAAAGGATCCTCCATTGGGCCCCAAGACCAACACACGTGACTCCCGCCGCTTGTATAATGTACTGTGTGCCACCGTAGTATTCACTAAGCACCCGCTCTAGTTATTAACCCCTTAACGACCTTAGACGTATGCATACGTCCAGGTCGGTTGGGGGTTCACGCACCTGGACGTATGCATACGTCCCGAGGAGCGCGTGAACACTACAGCCGAGTTCGCGCGATCGGCGCGGGGTGTGAGCTGTATATTACAGCTGACATCCCGCTGTGTCGGCCCCGACCCGAGATCGCTAGGGGGGGGGGTTAACCCCTTAATTATCGCGACCAACGGGTCGCAATAACTAAGAGAGACGCAGGAGGAGATCGCTCCTCCTGCGTCTCTGTTGGCGACAGCAGCGCCCCGATCATGCAGCTCCTGCCTTCTGACAGACAGCACGGAGGGCATAGAATGCCTTCCGGGTTGTCTGTGAGTCACGATGCCCGGCCGTGCCCTGGGGGCCAGGGCCCCGGCCTCGTGACTGACAGTTACCATAGGAACAGGCACAACAACAAGCTGTGCATTGATTCCTATTGAATGAGAGATCTAAAGATCTCTCATTCAAATCCCCTGAAAAGTAAAAAAAAAATGTGTATCTAACATACAGGCCCCTCAAAGCCACGTCAGAACTGGAATGGTCCCTAAAAAAATGTATATTGCTAATTTTCTTGAAAATGTGAGAAATTATTGCTAAATTTCTAAGCCCTCTAATGTCATTTTTTTTTTTAAAAAAAGACATTTAAAAAATGATGCCAACTTATAGAGGACATATGGTAGATGCTAGTTATCAACTATTTTGTGATGAACAATTATCTGTCTTGCACGCAGAAATTTTTGAACTTTGAAATCACAGATTTTTCTAATTTTTCATGAAATTTTGATATTTTTCACAAAAAAAACAGGATTGTTGGAAAAAAATTTGCTTAATAACTTAAAGCAAAATGTGTCCACGAGAAAACAATCTCTGAATCACGGATAGGTAAAAGTGTCAAAAAGTTATTCTACATAAGTGACACATGCCAGATTTCAAAAATAGGGCTGTGTCAGGAAGGCCAAAACTGGCTGGGTCCTTAAGGGGTTAATTAACCCAGCAAGAGCAGTGCTGAAATGAGGGAGAAGCTGTGGAGGAACCAGCACCAGCAGGAGAGCTCTCTCTAGAAGCTGCATCCTCTGCTTTAGAGAAGCTGGTTACAGCGCTGTACAGAGACACTGTGAGCTGACTGCTCCTGGCGAGTTACAGGAGATAGCAAGCGGTGTGACAACGTGGAGGAAGAGTAATTCTCAACTCCGGCCTCCTATGCTCCAGAGCAGCCGGCTGCAGTGTTGTAGAGGAGCACTGTCAGTCGACCACTGCCTCCTTGTGAGTGAGGAGAGAGCAGGCAGGAGATAGAATCACTCTTACCTCCTGACTTCTCAGCACCACAATAGAGGACAGGCTGTCCCAATGTCTCAGGGTGCTACAACATTTACTCCTTAATGACCGCCCACTATCTTTTGATGGCAGGCGGTGCAGGTCTTTTGTCTGTGGTGACGCTAAAAGACGTCACTGCATACAGAAGGGTTTTGTGGCTCCCAGCGCTGCGACTGTACTAGGAATGGAGCTATAGTTAACAGCTCCATTCCTAAAGCAGTCTCTGTTAATGCCAGGGACTGGAGAAAGCCTCCGATCCCCGGGCTTTAACCCTTTGATTGCTGTGGTTCGTGATTACTGCATTATCAAACGGTATTCCCCTTCTCCAATAGGTCATCGGGACTCCGGTGACCCAATGGAGCCTGGGAAATGTCTGTACAGTCATCCCTGGGAACCAAGAGTGGCTGCAGCAATTTATTTGTAAACTTAAACTATACCCCCCATAAACTTGTCCCTCATACAACTGCATCACTTGAAAAATAAAAAAGTTATGACTGTTGAAACACAGGGAGGCAAAAAACAAAAAATGTAGCTGGTATATGAGGATTTTTCATGCCTCGTGTTTAAGGGATTAAGGCCTCGTTCACACGGCTTATTTTGGGACTGATTGGAGCCGTACTGCGCGCCAGATTTGCGCTGCAGTACGGCTCCAATCCGTCCCAGTAACTATGGTAATCCACAGTTCTCATAATGGAATCTATGGATTCCGTCACTCCTCCCCGCTCGGCGAATCCGCCGCAGGGGGAGAAAGTGACATGCACATTATTTACGGCGCGTACATGCCGTGAATAATGCAATGTCTATAGGCCCTGTTCATATCACATTTGGGTCCAGTTTATGGGCCTCAATCACAGGTGTCCATGTGAGTACTTGAAAAAGTATCCCTCCCAACATATACCCCCAACATATACCATGGCGCTTCGATAGAAATTTATAGGGGAAATGTGGTTTCTTCTAACTTCAGGAAAAAGAGCATAGGTAGTTCAAAAGATACCGCTTTCCCTGCGTATATCATGTAACCTAGTAGTACAATAGGATTTAAGTTGTAGATATTGCAATACTTGGGAACCTGGAATGTTGAATTCTTCTCCAACATCCTCAAACGTTTTTAGTCTGTTTTCTATTGAGTGGAGAAGTTGGCTTATTGAGTGTAATCCTGATCTCTCCACACCCTAAACCACTTGTGGTTTTTCCCTGCAGGAAATTCCACATGGTTCCATATAGGCAGGTATTTCGAGATCCTATAAGACGGCCCAAATCTTTTTCTCAGCTTCTTCCAAGTTGCTATAGTATCCCATAATAAGATTCACAACTGTTGGGGCATTTGCTAGCTGTAGGTGTAAGATACTGGTCAACTTTTCACCCGCCAAATTCTCCTCCAGCGCCCTCTCTTAGTAGAAATTTGTATTATGGACCCAATCTATGATATGTCTTGTTAGACATGCCACATTGTAACATCTCAGATTGGGTAGGTTTAAACCTACTTCTGATTTGTGAGATTGCAGTTTTGTAATGGCTATTCTCTGCCTTTTTCCATTCCAGATACATTTTGATACCAACCTATTGTACTTTTTAACATCTGCATGGCGAAGCAAAATGGGGATTGTTTGTAATGGGTATAACAAACAGGCAAACAAAATCATCTTAACAAGATGTACTCGTCTCAGAAGAGACAAGGAAGATCCTTCCAGTCCTGCAACTCTTTTTGTATTTTCTCGAATAGAGGGTTATAATTCAACGTATAAAGGAAGGATGGCAGATGACCCAATCTGATTCCCAAATATTTAATGGAGTCCTTTGCTATTTTAATTCCGGTCTCCTTGACCACTGCCATTTCCCTTGGTGCATTTCCCCCAATCCACAAGAGCTCACATTTCTCTCGGTTAATGTGGTACCCAGAAAAGGTTCCCAACTGCTTAAGTTGATCCAGGACCTTGTGGAGGTGTGAGTCCGGAGCACTCATAAATAGTAGCACATTACCCACAAATGCAGTTAACTTTAGTTCCTTGTTACCCACTTTGATGCCCTCGTATATCTGGGATTGCTCTAGGGTTTGTAGCAGAGGTTCGAGTGTGAGGTTAAAGAGCAAGGGTGACTGTGGGCACCCTTGTCTTGTACCCTTATGTAGGCTGAAAATGTCAGACCCAAATCCCAGAGTATATACCGCCGCTCTTGGGTTCCTGTATAAAGTAGATATGAAATTCCGTACTCCCCCGCCCTAACTCCAAACCTTTCCAGCACCATTTCCAACCAGGACCAACGCACACTGTCAAATGCTTTTTCCGTGTCAAGTGACACTAATGCATTAGCTGGTTTCGATCCTCCCTCTTGTACATGTGCATCCATGGCTCGTAAAACTTTTCTAATATTAGTTACCACGGCCCTGCCTTTTACAAAACCCACTTGAGCATGTCCTATCAGACTGGGAAGTATCCCTGCCAACCTGTTGGCCATTATCTTAGAAATGATCTTGATGTCTTGATTAATGAGAGATATTGGTCTATACGATTCCACCTTAGTCAGATACCTCCCCGGTTTTGGTAAGACCTTTATGGATGCCAAGTTTGCCTCTTCTGGGATGCCTTCCCCCATCAACAAGGATCAGAAATACGGGGCTAAAACTGGCGACACCTGGGACTGCAATATTTTATAGAATTCTGATCGGTACCCGTCCAGTCCTGGCGCCTTTCCGGAACCCAATAATTTTATTGTGGCTTGTACCTCCTCTGGTGTTATCAGGGCGTTCAACATTCCCTTTGATCTTCTGTTACTTCAGGAAGGTGACAGTGGTTTAAAAGGGCCTCACAAATACCATTGCTATCGGCATATAAACATGGAAAAACGTATTACTTTTAAAATGTTGAATTTTATTCCAGCTTATTAAAAAACTTGAAATGTGAAGTGTAAGTGGATTTCACACCATACTTTAACAATATATAAAGCAATTATTCACCTGGTTATCTTCCTAGTCTCTCCTTATATCGCCTTCAGGCTTAGGAGATCCAGTCCTTTTAGACTTCATAGTTAGCGTCCATTGTGGAAGAGCTTTCGTCGACCCCCTCCTCTCTAGCAACGCTACGTCTCGCGACGTTTCGGAAGCTACAAGCCTCCTTTGTCAAGCATAGAGGTAGCCTCGTAATACATCTCTTATATATAGTTTCTATAACACTTACATTTACATTCATGTTGTTAAAAAAATAATTAAAAACAAATAATATGTTACAACATCAACAATGCATGTGAACAAGTTTTGTTCACTACATGAAATCGCTAATGGTAGCGTATGTAGGTTACTTCACATAGCGGCTTAATTGTTAAATCTTGGGTATCAGGTATAGACATTCCAGTTGCATTCTTCATTTAGGCCATTAGGTGTCAGTGTTTGCATTTTATGGATCCAAAAGACCTCTCTTTGTGACAACTTGTTTTAATGTGTATATATCTTTTGTTTCAACTTTCTCTAATATACACCACTTAAGATCACATACATTATGGCCATACTCATGAAAATACAGATTTTACTACAGATATGCCGATAAACAATTGGGAAATTTTTGGGAAGTTGAATAGCAGGTCGGGGCCTGCAGCTGCGCCATAACCTGGGTTGTCTGTTGTTAAAGGTGCACTGTTGCATGAATATATTAAAAGGGCCTCAGCCATCTCCAAGGCCCCCCCCCCTCCTCCGGTCTCCTGGTACAACTTTTTGTAATAACCCCTAAAGAGTGAATTCATTTATTTTGGGTTTGCCATTCTCCCCTCTCAGGACCACAATCCCCCATGTCCACCTTGGGCTTTTGCCAGCCTTCCCAGCAGCTTGCCCGATTTACTACCAAAGCGGAACAGATCCGCATCAAATTTTGTTCTATGCAGTTTCTCTCTCCTTTCCAGCCAGACCTTCAACATTCTCTTTGTTTCCTGCCAGCGCTGTCTATTAACCTGTGAGGCATCTTTTAAGATTGCGGAGTATGCCTCACGAAGCAAATTGCTGAATTCCATATATTCTTTTTTAACCATTCTTTTGTAGTGGGATACATGACTAATTATTCATCCCCTAAGAACTGCCTTGGCGGTCCCCCATAGCAGCCGAGGGTTATTATTGTGTTCCTTATTGTTGGCAGAAAACTCCAACCACCACCCCTGGAGCATTTCTTTGAAAGAATCGTCCCCAACCAATGCCGCTGGGAAACGCAACAAGAGGTCTTTACCCCTGGGGAAGACATCCGCAAAGCTTATTACAATGGTGACATGATCTGAGATTATGATGTCCCGAATGTCTATCTCCATAACTTTATCTATCAAGTTATTTGTGACAAGGATGTTATCTATGCGTGACCAGGACTGGTGGATGCTTGAGAAAAAAGTAAACTCCTTGCTATCTGGATGTGTTAGTCTCCAGATGTCAATGAGCCCAGTACTCTCAACAAAATTTTTTAGGCCAGTACCATTTGTCAGTTTATATGTCTTGGCATCTCGTTTGCGGTCTTCCTCTGGTTCAATAACCGCGTTCATATCTTCCCCTATTATTAATGAAGTTGACCGGTCAGAGAGAATATGTGTGCCTAGCTTTTGAAAAAAAATCGGATCCTTCGCTATTAGGACAATATACATTACAAA
Organism: Phyllomedusa bahiana; assembly: GCA_025379985.1. Lineage (NCBI taxonomy): Eukaryota > Metazoa > Chordata > Amphibia > Anura > Hylidae > Phyllomedusa > Phyllomedusa bahiana. The sequence goes on along the minus strand of JAODAL010023386.1, from coordinate 34,884 downwards.
TGCATACGTCTCCCATTGGGCACTCCAGTTGCACACTCACCCATCTTCCTTCTCCATTTGTCTCTGTCGATGGTATGTTATATGTTAGGGATTTTTTTAGCAAAATCAGGACTCCATTTTTTTGTTGACCGTTGGTGAACCCAACACCTCGCCAACCCAATATTTCTTCATTCTGAAAAAGTCACTAGAGGAGAGGTGAGTTTCTTGTAGCAAGGCTACATCAGGTTTTAGCTTGCCCAAGTGCCTAAGGATCAGGGAATGTTTTTGGGGAGAAAGTAAGCCTTTTACATTCCACGATATTACCTATATACTTTAATGAAGGGGGGGAGTGGTGAGGAAACGACTGCAGATTCCTGTACATCACTCTCGTCATCCATACACCTTGCCCCTTTTCCTGGATTACAGGTTACAAACAGATCCTGGTTTAAACTTGAAATTTTTTTAACTAGAACCTTAAACTTGCACATTGGCGCTAAAATGAACAACAATACTACTTTCTCACTCTTCCACTGTCCCTTCTTTTTTAGGACTTCTCTTTTTTTCTGACGTGCGTAATTACCTAGATCATCACCAAATAATTAATAATGAGCACCACCTGTGATGTATTGTGATTTGTTGCATTACCATCTCCCCTTCCCCCTGATATAATATCATTCCCACCCCAGCACAAAATCATCATGTGAGGAGAGGGGGGGAAAAAAGTGGGGGGATGGCGAACGAGATCAGGGAGTGCATATTTCTGACATCACGGAGTGATCGACGCGTCAGAACGTCCGCGTCAATATTAAGAGAGAGCCAGAATCTTCATTCTTTCTTAAGTTTCTTGTCTCCAGTGGGGTCTGAGGATATCTCTGCTTCTTGGACCTTGCGCTCTGAGGGGTCCCCTTCTCAAAGTCCAAGTCCAGAGGAATGTTGGAGGAGGAAGTTGTCGCTGCTTCCACTGGGGAATCAAGTAACAAGTGACTCAGTCCATCCTCAGTGTGTTGAACCGTCTTGAAGAATTCCGTAGAACCATCAGGCAATGTCACCTTCAAAGTGGCTTTGTACTGTAGCTAGAATTTTATTTTTTTTAGCATATAGAGTGGAGCAGAGTATGCTTCTTCTATACAGTAATAAGGAGCAGCCACAGTCCTTGCTGCGAGATGTTCATAACGCTGCATTAGTAGACATAGCATCCCACTATGTATCATAGGTTCCGATAACAGTGGAGAAGCATACACATGAACATCCGTCATGCCTGGCTTCCATACGGGAGTCATGAGCAGCATAGACTGTGGCCGCTCCATGTTGCTGTACAAGCTAATGAGAATAATGAAAAAAAAATCAGTATTTTGCAAAGTACTGCACTATAATCATCTTTCTGTTTGCTTGGAGGTTTAGTTTAATCGTCTGTGCAAATCACAATTTTGTAGTTATGCCATAGTTTTAAAGATTATTTCCCTTAGGGCAATATCAAACATAGAATTTGAAAAAGAAATACTACTACCGTTTTGCGCTAAAAACGCCACCAAAATCTGCAACTGAATTTATACAAAAGGCTGTATGTGACACCAGCCACAAACTAGAAAATTAAGTATTAGGTACAGTACAGATGCAGATCAATTTGTTGCTGTTCTCAGGTCTACAGATATTCACATAAAGGGATAAATGTGCTTATTATACAACCTTTTAAGAGGATATATTTACTCTCCTGGGTGGTGCAGTATAGAGGATCTGTCAGCTCTCCTGTGTAATGCTGTGTAATGTCATGTAGGGGATCTGTCAGCTCTCCTATATAATAGAACACCACTCTACTTTCATGATAGTAAACTGTGCCATTATTTTTTAATTCCTCCTCGAAATGTAGGTACAATTTGACAATTGGGTGTTAACATTTTTCTTTGTCAATATGGCATTTCCCTGTATGGGCTAACAATGTCGTCATTGATGTCTGTAAGTAATGTGATGGAATGGGCATCATATGGAGGTACATGGAGTGACTATGGGTCCATAATATGGTAAGATTGAATTCTATGTGATACCATATAGGGTTTAAATGGCAATGCCACGTACATAGGCTATTATGCAAAGTCTGTAGACAATAATTTTAGCATAGTATTAATATCAGTATGCACTAACTTTAATAACCTAACATGTTACCTTTTTGCCTATAGGAAGAAGATAATACAAAGTCTTCTACAATAATTTCAGATTCAAAAGACAAATCTGAAGATACTTTAGCAAAAAAAGAAGAAATACAGATCTGGTGCAGAAAAGAGACATCGAGAAAAAAGCTAGTCAAAGCAGGTTCAGCACCAGGTCAGCAAAAACTATGGCAAGAAAGAGGTTGTGCCAGTCACAGTCTCAAGGTTAGGCAGCCTACAACCTCAAGCTCTGAATGTATTACCCAGCCTGCAGTTACAGGTATGCAGGTAGCATTTGATGCCGGAGAGCCATCCACTTCACAAGCAACTGAACAGGAGTGCAGCGAAGAAAATCATGATTCTGAGAAATTGAGTGACACAGATCCAGAAAGTTCAGGCTCAGCACCTTCTATATGCATTGCTTTTAAAGCTGCAGATCTGATGTGCAATCTGGCTACTTAGTTAGAATTTATGAAAAAACACCCACCATTATCGTACCCAACTCATACGTTGCCATTCCAAGCACATAAAGTAGATTTCCGATCTGTGCCTGCAATTTAAAGAAAACGGCTGGCTTACTGTGTGTGAAAACAAAAACTATTTTGTTCCACATGTATGGCATTTTGCACTAATAGGCAAAGCTATTTTGCTGGACAGTTGATAAAAGTATGCCCGCATTAGTAAACATGAGGAATCAATTCCACATCAAGCATCTGCAACAGTTTATTTGTCTGCAGAGAAGAGATCAATGTAAATTTAACTAATAAAAATAAAAATTATAACAAAACTGTACTATTATTGAACGATTTATTGACATATTACTGACCATTACTGGCCTGGAGCAGGAAGTAAAGGTATGTTCACACGGCTTATTTTGGCGCATATTTCGCCGAGTATTGCGCCGTGCACGCCGCAATTATGGTAATCCATAGCTCTCAAAGAGAGCTATGGATTACGCATCGTCCCCCCGTGCGTACAATACAATCGTATTGTACGTGTGGGGAGATAAGTGACATGTCAACTGTTCACGGCGATTACGCGCCGCAAACAATGCATGTCAATGGTGTCAGTGGGCTACTGCCACCTCTCCCATCGTGCTTCGGGAATACGCGCTGATTAGCGCGACTCCCAAAACACACGGTGCATTGCAGCGCTTACTGTACATGCCGCAATTGCGCCGTGTGAACATATCATAATGAAACAAAAAACATGGTGGCAATGAACGCCTCCACCAAGCCTCCAGCTGCCATGTTAACCGATCAGAACCCCACGATCTTGTCGCAGTAGCCCTGATCGAAGTGAGGAATGGTGCGCAGCACAGGTTCTCATTCATTTAGACGCGTCTAAAGGGTTAAACAACGTGGGATGGCGCCGCTGCCATCCTGTACTGTGACCAGCAGTTGTTAACTGCAATTGGTGACCCTGCTACATGGCAGCTTAGCAACCCTGGGACGTAAGTTTATGTCCAGGGTAGCTAAAGGGTTATAGACTGTAACAGAGTTGGCTGAAGTTGACATTATTTAACCCTTTAAGGACCCGGCGTTATTTTTTGTTGACACGTGAGTTTTTCCCTCTTCGCCTTCCCACAGCCATAACTTTTTTATTTTTCCACCTACATAGAATATGAGGGCTTTTATTTTGCGGGACAAGATGTATTTTCTAATGGTGTTATTCACTGTACTATAGAATATACTGGGACAAATTGTAAAAAAAAAATTTATTTTTGCCAGGTTTGTGGGTGTTTTGCTTTTACGGCGTTCAATCTTCGCGCGACTGATAACTTTTTTGTACTAACACCTACAGACGTCAGTGAGGGGGCATTTTTTGCGGGCTGAAGTGTACTTTTTATTGCTAGCAGTTGAGAATGCATGCGACTGTTTTTATCACTTTTAATCCAATTTTTAAGTGACGTAAAATGACCAAAAAACGCAATTTTGGCGTTTGGAATTTTTTTTTCTTCTACGGTGTTCAGCGTATGGGATAAATTATGTTATATTTTTATAGATCGCACTTTTTCAGACGTGGCGATACCAAACATGTGTAACTTTTTTATTATTTTATTGTTTTTATTTGTAAAATGGGGAAAAGGGGGGGATTTTAACTTTTAATACTTTTTTTTTGTACTTTAAAACTTTATTTCTTTTTTTTTTTCATACGTCCAGGGTCCTTAAGGATTTAAAGCTCAGTTGCTTAGTTTTAAATAAAACTATCCAGTTTTAAAAAAAACATGCCCATCTGTGGTGAAATCACAGAAGAAACAAAGGATGATGAAGAGGAAGTCAGTGATGCCCAAAAAATTGGCATGTGGAAATTGCCTTACTTGCTGCTACCGACTTTTGCATCACTACAAAGAGTTTTTTCAAAGGTGAAAATTGTTAAAAATAGACTAGTCATTGATTGGACAGGAACTTTTAGAATCACCACTTTTGTTGAGCATTGACTGTGATATTTCAACGGATTTTGCATTATGATGACATTATTAATAGATTTGCAATGTCATCTTCTGTTCTGAAAAAAGTGATTCTGTAGGACTGCTACTAATCTTGTCTGTGTGTTAAATAGAACCAGTCATTTACTCGAAAATGCTATTATTGAAAAAAAAGGGGTCAGGAAAAGATTGTCTCTTCTCCCATGGGGTAGCAAAATCTTAAGACTTTAGTAAAGTTTCTATGAGGCAGTGTTCAGTAGGTACGGAAAGTATTCAGACCCCTTTAAGTTGTTCACTCTTTCTTTCATTGCAGCCATTAGGTAAGATAAAAAAAAATCATTTTTTTGCTCATTAATGTACACTCTTCACCCCATCTTGAAAGAAAAAAAAAACAGAAATGTAGATATTTTTGCAAATTTATTAAACAAGAAAAACTGAAATATCACATGGTCTTAAGTATGCAGACCCTTTGCCATGACACTCACATGCTGTCCATTTACTTCTGATCCTCCTTGAGATGGTTTTCTCCTTCATTGGAGTCCAGTTAAACTGATTGACTTGAAAGGCACACACCTGTCTATATAAGGCCTCACAGCTCACAGTGCATGTCAGAGCACATGAGAATCATGAGGTCTAAGGAACTGTCCAAGGAGCTCAGAGACATAATTGTGGCAAGGCACAGATCTGGCCAAGGTTACAAAAGATTTTCTGCAGCACTCAAGGTTCCTAAGAGCACAGTGGTCTCACTAATCCTAAAATGGAAGAATTTTGGGATGACCACAACTCTTCCTCAACCAGCCAAACTAAGCAATCGTGGTAGAAGAGCCTTAGTGAGAGAGGTAAAGAAGAACCCCAAGATCACTGTGGCTGAGCTCCAGAGATGCAGTAGGGAGATGGGAGAAAGTTCCACAACTATCAATGTAGCCCTCAACCAGTCAGGACTTTATCGCAGAGTGTGCCGATGGAAGCCTCTCCTCAGTGCAAGACATATGAAAGCCGCATACAGTTTCCAAAAAACACTTGAAGGACTCCCAGACTATGAGAAATAAGATTCTCTGGTCTGATGAGACGATGATTGAACTTTTTGGGGTTAATTGTAGGTGGTATGTGAGGAGAAAATCAGGCACTGCTCATCACCTGTTTAATACAATCCCAACAGTGAAACATGGTGGTGGCAGCATAATGCTATGGGGGTGTTTTTCAGCTGCAGGGACAGGATGACTGGTTGAAGGAAAGATGACTGCGGCCAAGTAAAGGGGTTTTTTTTAGAAAAACCTTTCAGACGCTCTGGACCCAGGAATGGGGCCAAAAGGTTTTTTCTTCCAAAAAGGGGACAATGACAAAAAGAAATTAGTTATATAACAAAAACGGGTGGCTTCAGAACAACTCTGACCATTTTTTTGACTGGCCCCACCCAGTCCCCTGACCAAAACCCCAAATTTGGGCCCATCTTGGAGAGTTTTGGGGGAAAAATGGTTTGTCCCCCGGGACTTTTTCACATCCAAAGGGCGGGGAAAAATGGGGGAGGATCTGGAAAAAAGGATGGCAAAAGGGATCCCCAAAAAAGGGGGTAAAAAAAGATTTCAGGGTTTTTGAAATTTAGTTTGGAAAAGGGGGTTTTTTTCAAACTAAAATTTACTGAGCAAAGGGTTGAATACTTATGACCATGTGTTTTATTTCAGTTTTTCTTGTTTTTTTTAAATTTGAAAAAATATATTCCCTTTTCTGTTTTTTTTCTTTCAAGATGTTGTGCGAGATTTCATTAATGAGAAAAAAAAAAATTAACTTTTTGGATCTTACCAAAAGGGGGGGTGAAAAGAAAAAAGGAAAAAAGTTGAAAAATGTAAAAAGGGGTTTTGAATACTTTCCTTTCCCCCTGTAAATACACAACTTAAAGGTAAAATTTTTTAAAACCGTGGATTAAACTTAAGGGTTTTACTTCAAACTTGGTGGGGTTAATTTTTTAAGTTTTTATATGTTTACCTTTTTTAAACAAAAATTTTGGGAAAAAATGGAACCAAAATGTTATGCCTAGTATAGGGGGGGCCCTGGGCCCTTTTAAAAAAAATTTTTTTGAACAAAAAAGGGGAATTTTTTGTCCTGCCCCAAGGGGCCCACAGGGAAAAAAATTTTTTTGGAAAAAACGTTTTTTTTTGGTTTTGTTGGGCTGTTATTTATTATGTTAAAAATTGGGGTTTTTTTGAGGGCTGTGGATTTGGTTTAACCAAAGCTCCGACTCCTTTACTCCCTAAAATAGGCGAAAGTTTTTTAAATGTAATTTTAAAATTGGGAGTAAAATGGGGAAAATCAGGCTTTTTATCTCCCTTTTGATTTAAAATTATTTAGGGGGGGAAAAAAAAAAATACCTGCCCAAACAAAAAAGGTAAACAATGGTTTTTTAACTTTTGACTTCGGTTTTCCTTTTTTTCCCAACCACTAAAAATTTGTTTCATTTAAGTACTTTTCCTTTTTTTAGAAATCATTTTTTTACCTATTTTTTCATTAAAATTTTACTTGCCCAAATTTTTTAGCATCTGCTTAAATTTTTGCAGAAATTTTTGTCCTGTAACTGCATTTTTACTGTTTTGGGGGCCTTAAAACCCAAAATGTTTATTTTTTTTATTTTTTTAGCATTTTGTTTTCCTCATTTGGCTTTAATTTCTGCTGAATATTTGGGGTCTGGGATCAGATTTTTAAACAAAGTATTGACCCAAAATTTTGGTTCCCCGTTTAAATTTGCGTTATATCACAGAATTTTGGAACCTTTTAAAGGGTTTTGGGTTGGGGGGAAAATTTTGGGGGGTTGGGGTTTGGGGGGTTTTTGTTTTAAAAATTTTGGGGGGTTAAAAAATTTGGGGGAAATGGGGTGAAAGGTTTTTTTGGAATTTGGGGAAAGGGGGAAAAGGGGGTTTAAAATGGGGTTTTTTTTGTTTTAAAAAAAGGGTTTTTTTTTGTTCAACTTTTAAAAAAAAATTTTTTTTAAAAAAGTATTTTTTGAAAACGTTTTTAAAAATTTTAAGTCGGAAAAAAAGTTTTTTTTTTAAACATTTTTTAAAATTTTTACTTGAATAAATTAAAAATTTGTTGAAATGGAGTTTTAAAATTTTTTTTTGAAATTTTTTTTTTGCCTTTTTTGGTCCCCTTTCCTTTGATTACTTTTTTAAAACTTTTTCTCATTATTTCCCCCGGGTTAGAGAACGCACTCTATTAAAACTTGGGTTTTGTGGCCCAAAGAGGGGGGGAATTTAAAAGGCAATATCTCTAACAATTTTTAGGGTATAGGGAAAAATTTGCCTCAGGGGCGTTTGATTTAAAAACCCCCGGGTGGGGGTCTTATTTTTTGTTTTAAAAGAAGGAAAAAAATTTTGGGTGAAAAATTTTGGGCAATTATTTACTAAAGGGGAAACAGAATTTTTCCCTTGTGGTTTTTTTGAAATTTGTCGCTCCATGTCTTCCCAAAAACTTTTTTAAAAAATTAAAAACCTCAAATTTTTTGTGAGGCTGAAGATATGGGGGCAGTAGCAAATGGCAAGAAAAAAATTTCCCCTTGCTTGGCATGAATTTTAACCCAAAAAGTACCAAATCATTTTAAATTTTGGGGGGAGTCGGAAATGGGGCCCTTTTTTTAAAGGGCTCCAAAATTTCCCCGCAAAAAGGACACTGAATGCACGACTCTTGGGCTCCAATTTGCCTGGGTTTTTTTGATTAATAAAAAAAAATTTTTAATGTGAAACAAAATATGTTCGTTTTTTTCTTTCAAAAAATATGCTAGTGCATTTAAAAACTTTCTTACATTGGAAGTTTTCCCGTTTTTGTTTTTGTGGGGAAATGCCCTTACCCAAATTGACGGACAGGCAGGGGTGTTGTAGGGTCCCCAAAAAATCCCGGGGGGGCCCCGGGCCCCCTTGGGGTTATGTTTTTTTTCTTTTAGGGCCCGGGTTCACTCGGCCAAATTTTTTCCCCCCCATTTTTGGGGGTTGTGGCATGGATTTTTACCCGAAAAAAATTTTATCCCCGTCACCCGGTTTTATGCCTTTTCAATAAATGTTGGAAAAAAAAGAATTTTAAAAAAAAATTTATACTCATCATAATTTGAAGGGGAAAAAAATTACTTCACTTATCCCCAGTGAAATTTTCAGGGGCAATGTGGCCAATTCAGGCATACCATGGCCCGTTTTTGGTCACAAGGACCTGCTGTGTACTTGAATTGTGGGTTCACAAGGTAAATTTTATTTTTTAAATCCTCCCTTTTTGGCTAACAAACTAAAAGAGTTCTAAAACTCCCTGTAAGGCCGGGTTACTCTGGCCCGAGGTTTTTTGTGTGGGGTCCATCAGATCTCTGCTGGTGTTGTTGTTTGGCGAAAAAATCCAGAATATTTCTTCCCCCTAAAATACAGACCCAAGCAGAAAACTGACGGACCCCTGTAATTAATGGACCCCTTGGGGCTGTGGGTGTCTGCAGTAAAAGATCCCCCCGCTTTCGTTTTTTCACCTCTGTGCCGGAGGTTTAATCAGAGAGGTTTATCAGCCCTAAATTTGACATATATTTTATCACAAAAAATTGTTCTGATCTGACGAATATAGATATTGTCATTGATAATCACACAATGAAACTCCAGAACAATTAAAATTCCCAAAAATTGCACCACTTGTGTTTTTTCCTTAATTCCAACTCACAAAGAATTGTTATTTTATGTACATACGGTGATTCTGTGGGTACCATCAAAAAAAACCACTGTTCCAAAAAAAGGTCTCAAAAGGCAAAGTAAAAAAAGCTTTCTGACCTGGACAAAAGGGCGCCTACTGACCGCATGTTCTGTCCAGAAACAGAAAGCATTTACAAAACAGAACACACACATTTCCAAAAAGTGCCCATGTTTGTGTGTTGTCCCCTATGGACACGTCTCGGGATCTGTTGGGAGTGTTTTTCCCATATTTTCACATATCCCAAACAGAGGTCCCAAAAGGGGCCACAGCACAGTGTGACCCAAAACTAAAAGAATAAAGACCTGCCTGCGCTCTGTATATGGTGGAGGGGTCCCCCTGCCCTGCAGGGTGAAGACAATCTGCACTGTATATTGGGGGGAATTTCACTATGGAGAGCACATAGAGGGGACACCAGAGCAAGAGGCAGAAAAATTTTGGGGAGAAGGCAGGTACAAAATCCTTGATGTTCAGCAGCCTGCAGGACTCTTATTTTCCTCTCTCACCTGTTCCATTGCTTAATGCTGTCCCACTGGACATGGTGACTTTGCTGCTGCTGGCCGGCAGTGATGTGAGGGCTTTCAGTGGGCACCCTCTCTCTCCAGCCTCTCCTCTCCGGGGCTCTAGCATTGTACAGAGCGGAGGGGGGGGAGGAGGAGGAGGAAGCCGGCACGGGACAACTAGTTCTGCTGCCTGCTCCCGGGCCCCTCACCCATCAATCACTCTCTGAGCATGGGCTTCCAGGGAAAGCTGCCGGGGGGGGTCGGCCCCTGCTTTCAGTGGCGTTGGGCAGTGTCTGATGACGCCGCCCCTGCGCTGCTCCTGTTTAAAGAGCCCCGGCAGCCGTTCAGCTGCAGGAGATTTACCAGCTGTCGCTGGGTCCAGGAAACTTCCCCTATTTGCGGGGGCTACGCGGACCTTCCGGGGGCAGTGGTAAGTAAAAGGTTCGGGGGGACAGGCTGTTTTATTCGGGGCTTGTGCCCCGAATAAAACAGCCTAGCAACGCCCCTGGTACAGGTACATCATGGACATCCTGTGGGCTCTCAAGTGGAGCCTTCATGATCGCAGCATGGGACTGGCTGACTATTAGAGCTGGCCTATGCTGCATTGCCTGCGGCTACAGCTCAATCCGGTCTTGGTAGATTAACCCCATAGTGGCTGCAATCAATCGCGATTGCGGCAACTAAGGGAAAGACACAGGCAGCGAGCGGGACAATGAGCAATAACAATAGAAAAAAAACTAATAGGTCTGCAGTATTTTCTTCACCCTGTCTTACAAAAAACAGATTTAAAAGCGATCAAAAAGTCTTGTCCCTCCAAAAATCAATAAAAATGTGAACTCATCCCGCAAAAAACTGCTACACAGCTCTATACACAGAAAAATGAAAAAGTTATAGCTATCAGAAGATAACAAGGCATAAATATTGTTTTACACAATAAAAACACTTTGCCAAGTCAGAGCTGTATTGGTCCCTAAAAGAATCTATGTCCCATTTGTTTTGTTTTTTCAAATGTGAATTTCTTTAATTATATTATTGCCTAAACCCCTCTTAAGGGTTTATAAAAAAAATAAAAAACTTTTTAAAAATTGTTTGCCCCCCTACGGGTAGATTTTGGTAGATGCTAGTTTTTTTTTCGAAAATCTTTTGGGCCTGCCCAAGAGAAATTTTTAAAACTTTGAAAAAATTGGTATTTTTTTTTGAAAAATTTTTTCTACATTTTTTATTTCTTAAAAAATAAAAAAGGATTTTTGGCCCGAATTTCTTAAAAATTTTAAAGCACAATAAATTTCACTGGATGGGGTAAAAAAAATCAAAAAGTTATTAAAAATTTAAGTGACAACTGCCCAGTTTTCAAAAATGGGGGCCTCTGTGGGGGAAAGGCCCAAAAACTGTCTGACGACAAAAGGGAGGTTAAAGGGTATCTTTTTTAAAAAAAATTAAAAACTTCACCCCCAAAGAACAAGTCCAAATACGTTTTCAAGGGGGTTAAAAAAAAAATTTTCCCTTTCCTTGAACTTTTCTTCTTTTTTTTTGTTTTGTAAAAACTACGGGGGTCCCGAAATCCCACATCTTACATGTATTTTTGGATGGGTGCTAAATTAGTTCATGCGTTTTTTTTTTTAACCTTTGCGTTTAGTAATTTTGGATGTTTTTTTTTTTGGAACAAAAACTGTTTTTTTTCCTTTTTCCTTTTCTGCTTTTAGGGAAAGCAAAATTAGCTTTCCCACAGCAGCAAAAGGTTTAACACAAGTAATTTACTTTGGTGATCCGTTATTTTACTTTGGGTGTCTGGGAAAGGGAAGGGGGGATGGTTTGGGGGGGGGTTCCCAAGAAACAGTGAAAATTTTGCCCTGCCCGTTTGAGGTTTAAAAAGGGTTTAAGGCAAAAGGGCCCCGGAAGGGGGACTATTAAAAAAACGGGGAGGGGAAGGAAAAAAATATTGTAGTGTTAAAAATAAAAGAAATTGGGGACTAATCAAAATTAAAATTTTTTCGTTTGTTTTTTTTTTAAATTTGATATTACCCATGTCAAAAAAATTTTTTACCTTTGGGTTTGCTTTGGGATTTTTAGAAAACCCAAACAGGCTCCAACTTTCATGGTCTGAGGTTTTTGAGTTGTGTATTTGAAAAAAATTTTTTTGAAAGGGGATGTGTTTAAAATAAAGGTGACCCCAATAATTTTGTGTGAATCAGGGGGCCCTTTTTTTTTGGGGGAAAATTTTGCCAGATTAATTTCAACCCCCTCCTCCCTCCAGCTCTTAAGATTATGTCCCTCGGGAAGGGGGGGGAGTTGTTTTTTGTTTTTTTTAAAATTGCTTTTATTTTGACCCAGCAGGATGCTTTACCATCCCTTTCCTCCCCTTTTGGCCAAAAAAAAGGCCCTGTTTATTTAAAAGCTTTGTAAAGTGCTACTTTTGTAGTCAGAGGTAGTTTTTCCCTTTAAAGCACAAGGGTTCAAAACCCTTGCAAAAAAAAACCAAAAAACCTATGGATTTTTTTTCTCTTTATAAAATGCTTTTTCCCTTTTTTTAAAAGGTTTCTTTTTTTAATTTATTTGCCCCTTTTTTTTTGTTAATTAAAAAGGATTTACAGAGGACAGGAGGGGGGAAAATGACAGAAAGGGGGGGGCCTAAAACACTCAAGGGGATTTGAGAGGGAAGATGAGATGTTGACCATGTTGGCAGGACTGAAGAGTCTCAGCCCTTGTTGTATCCTTGGAGATAAGCTGTAAAAAAATGGATAAATAAGGAGCACCCTTAAAATAAAAAGGGTTTTTTTAGAGAATTTTTAATAATGATGAAAAATTTTTATTTAATTTGAAAGGGCTTCCCCCCCATCAATTTTAATTTGGGGGCAAAAAACCCCTTTTTTAAAGGGGAAAGATCCAGCACTGTTGTACTGTTTTCGATTTGAAACCCTTGGGAGAAAAATATGGGTCATTCGAGAAAAATTTTTCGGGAAAAGGAACAGCGAAATTTCATTTTTAAAAAGCTGATTGGAAAGGGGGTTTAAAAATTTTACAAAAAAAAGTGCAGAAAAAATGATGGGCCTTTCGTTTAAAATGATTTTCCAAGCTTTAAACGGGGACAGAAAAACCAGAGGGGGACGGGGAAGAAAACGGAAAGGAGGGACCATTAAAATTGGTTTTTAACCCAATAGCCAGAAATGGCAAAGGCTAGCAAATGTTTCAGCTTCAGGATGATAAAAGACGTTCAAGTTCCCTTTGAGTTTGTGATCATTAGAAAAAGCCTGGTGCAGAAAAACTTTTAGCAGTTGCCCTCGCAAAGCCCCTTTGGTTAAAAAAAAAAAAAGGCCCATGTGCGGAAGCGGTTAAAAACTTCCCAAGAAAAAAAAATCAACGGGTTTAAAAAGGGGGAAAGGGGAAAAAAACATTTTGTGGATGCCCGGAAAGAAAAAAAGGTTCTTTTTTAAACGAAACCCCAAACTCTGAATTAAAGCCACTGTAAAAACTCTGAAGAAAGGGGCATTGCTAGGGGTCCCAAAAAACTTCCGGACCCCAGGCCCTTTTTTTTTAAGTTTTTGCCCCCAAAGGGGTTGGGGCGGGGTTTTCACACGCATGCTTAAACGCCACTTTGTAAAAACTGCACATGTATTCTTACAGAGAAAAATCTTATGTTCCTGTCACTAATTTTATGTATATTCCACATAGCTCCCATCCATCACCTCAGCAGTCACTGTATAATGAAAATCAGCACTGACAAATTTGCTTTTTCAAAAGCGCTCACCTACATATGACAGTGTAATACCTTATAAATAACAGTCACCAAATAATACACTTAAAACATGGAGTAAATATACCATATGAATCATTGTTACTAAAAAAAAAAAAAAACTACAAAACCAAGACCCAAAACTATTACCACTTAAGGATCAAATAATACTGCCAGACCCTGACCAAACGTGACTACCACATATGACAATCAGCTGTACATAGGCTCTGAAGATATTTATTAACGCCATACAGTGACTCTATAGTGGTACAAACTAGTTTTATGTAGGCTCTGCATAAATATAAGTGATTACACTGTAGTTACATTTAGTGACTTACAGGAGACGTCTTTTCTGATCGGAGTCGTGAACTTGCCCGTCTCGTCGCCATCTGGCCCAGACCGCCATGATGACTTTTCCCGGCAACAACTCCTCTCTGCAAAATTTACCACACAAACATTTTAGAATCCTCACTTTTTCCAGCACCTTTATACATACAGACCTACTTGGGAGTTTATATACCTCCCTTCCTAATTGGGATTTATACAGGAAAGCATGGTGACACCCCATCCCCACAGCAATTGGCTTTTCTATGATAGAAAAGCCAGGTGCCTGCTATAGGGAATGGGGAGTTAATTTATAAGTCCCTATTAGGTAAGTCTATAGGCAGGTAATATGGCCCCAGTATATAGCCCGGCAGGTAATAGGGCCCCCAGTGTATATATAATAAGGTAACATGGCCCCAAGTGTATATATAATATGATACTATGGCCTCCAGTGTATATATAATAAGATAATATGGCCCCAGTGTATATATAATAATATGGCAACCAGTATATATATAATTAGATAATATGGCCTCCAGTATGTGTATGTGTGTATATATATATATATATATATATATATATATATATAATTAGATAATATGGCCCCCAGTATATATATAGTTAGGTAACATGGCCCCCAGTATGCATATAATAGGATAACATGGCCTCCAGTGTATATTTAATACAACATGGCCCCAAGTGTATATATAATATATAATAAGATAATATGGCCCCCAGTGTATATATGATATGATAGTATTGCCCCCAGTGTATATATAAGATAATATGGCCCCCAGTGTACATATGATATGATAATATGGCCTCCAGTGTATATATAATAATATTACTCCCAGTGTATACAGTGGGGAAAAAAGTATTTCGTCAGCCACCAATTGTGCAAGTTCTCCCACTTAAAAAGATGAGAGAGGCCTGTAATTGACATCGTAAGTAGACCTCAACTATGAGAAACAAAATGAGAAAACAAATCCCGAAAATCACATTGTCTGATCTGGAAAGAATGTATTTGCAAATTATGTTGGAAAATAAGTATTTGGTCAATGACAAAAGTTCATCTCAATACTTTGTTATATATCCTTTGTTGGCAATAAAAGAAGTCAAACGTTTTCTGTACGTCTTCACAAGGTTGGCACACACTGTTGCTGGTATGTTGGCCCATTCCTCCATGCATATCTTCTCTAGATCAGTGATGCAGCTACAATTTTGTTTCTGTGTCCTTTGACAGCTCTTTGGTCTTCACCATAGTGGAGTTTGGAGTGTGACTGTTTGAGGATGTGGACAGGTGTCTTTTATACTGAAAACAAGTTCAAACAGGTCCCATTACTACAGTTAATGAGTGGAAGACAGAGGAGCCTCTTAAACAAGAAGTTACAGTTCTGTGAGAGCCAGAAATCTTGCTTATTTGTAGGTGACTAAATACTTATTTTCCACCATAATTTGCAAATAAATTCTTTCCAAATCAGATAATGTGATTTTCTGGATTTGTTTTCTCATTTTCTCTCTCATAATTGAGGTCTACCTATGATGTCAATTACAGGCCTATCTCATCTTTTTAAGTGGGAGAACTTGCACAATTGGTAGCTGACTAAATACTTTTTTCCCCACTGTATATAATATAATAATATGGCCCCCAGTGTATATATGATATAATAATATGGCCCTCAGTGTATATATAATAATATGACCCCAAATATATAAATATAAAATAATATGGTCCCCAGTGTATATATACTGTATAATATAATAATATGGCTCCCAGTGTATACAGGCAGGTAATACTGAATATATAAAATAAAAAACACCAGTACTCACCTTTCCGTGCACCCTGAAGTTCCCGCTAGGCTCCATCTTCTTCCCGGCACAGGCAGCGGGATGACGTATTTACGCTGTGTCCTGTGCCGGACACTGTGGAAGGCCGCAGGCCTGCGTGTGACTCATATGGAGTGCTCCATGGAGCATGGAGCACGTGCTCTCTGCTCCGCGGACCCTCAGCTGTATATGTGTCCAGCGGACGCACATACAGCTGAAGAGACCGTCAGCGCTCCAGGCCCACAGCAGCGGCCCTGTAGCCCGCCACGGTTCAGGGCATAGGCAGCTTTATCCTGGGCTTGTGCCCCAGATAAAATTGCCTAGCGACGCCCCTGATCTGAAGACAATGAAGCATGGTGGTGCAAGCATCATGGGTATGGTTATGTTTCTCTTACTATGGTGCCGGCCTATTTACCGCATACCAGGGATTATGGACCAGTTTGCATATATCAAAATACTTGAAGAGGTCATGTTGCCTTATGCTGAGGAGGAAAGGCCCTTGAAATGGGTGTTTCAACAAGACAACGACCCTAAACACACCAGTAAACTAGCAAAATATTGGTTCCAGTCCAACAAAATTTAAGCTATGGAGTGGCCAGCCCAATCCTTGGACCGTAATCTGATAGAACACTTGTGACATAAAAAATGCAGTTTCTATAGCAAAGCCAACAAATGCAAATAAATTGTGGGATGCAGTCAAAGTATCCTGGTCTGGAATAACAGTTGACAGGTGCCAGAGTCTATGCAAAATAGATGTGAAGCAGTTCTAAAAAACTGTGGCTATACAACTAAATATTAGGTTACTGCATCACAGGAATGCTAAATCCTATCACATATCTTGAATTTATAAAGACAAATGCTGACACTGCTATATTTTGGAACAGTCCAATGTTAATTTTTTTTTTACAATTATATACATTTCTCATCATGTTTTATTTAGAAAACAGTGTGCACTGTTTCCACTGTATGGAAATAAAAACTATTATAAAGATTCTGTGCTTAGCTCATGTTTTTGAACACACCGCTGTTATTTTGAACACAACTGTAGGTTCCTAAATGTGTTGCCGACTGCGCAAGGTGGGTAGGGTTGAAAAAGAGGTGCTATGCTGGCTGGAAGGCACAGTGGGCAGCAGAATGCTTGTGACTAGTGTTGAGTGATTGCGTTGGCTATCGAGATCGATCGATAGTCGATAGTCGGCCGCTATCGATAAGATTATGCGCGATGACCATTAAAGTCTATGGGAGAGCAACAACACCGTCATTATTACACCCAAACAAGGCTGGAGAAGCTGAAATTAACATCCACAACAGTCAAATGGATACGTGCTACATCTTAGGCAACACACTTAGGTTATAAAAGTCACAGAATCTTTCAATTCACCTGTGGGGAATATAAAATTTGCTTTTTTTAAAAATTTCAAATGCTCGTCAATGAACAAGTGGGTGCGAAAAAGCAAAAAACACGTAACTGTATGTTTTGTCGATACACGGAAATTTTTGGCAACAAACAACCTGTGGTACAAGATTGCTGGATTGTAATTTAACTGCAAGGGGATAATCAACTCACAGGTTTTAAGGTAAAATTAAAATGAACACCTATCTGAAATGTAATGAAATAAAATTGGGGGTTTGCACCCAACAAAGAGACCTGCAGTTACTAGAAATGATGTGTACCAATTAATTTTAGGCGCCCAATATCCAGGAAAAATTTCAAAAAGCAAATGTTTAAAAAAAAATATTCCCCTACAATGTCTACACTAATCTTTGGGAAATTTACCATGTTTTTATAGATAGGCTTGTCTGTGTTCGCCCGCGGGCCCCCCCCCCCCCCCCCCCCCGCTCCCACCGCCGTGAATTTACAGCGGTAGATGCTGCTTTAAAATTCTCTAGCTAACTACATAAAATCTTCAAATCTCTAATCAACTAAATTGGAGGATCACAGCTAATAGTAGAGGTTTCTCTTTGCAGAAATAGACTAATTTCGCTGAGCTGTTTGGCCACAGGCAGAGCGCAGGTCCCTATCCCTATGAGACGCTGAGAGACACTGAGGCTGAAACAGGAAACGCTGTTCTATGTAAAACGAGGTCATGTGATTTTTCCAGCCAATCGCAACCATACACATCCCAGTCATGACGTCGCACACAATCTCACCCTGCTATATTCTGTAATATCATTTGCTGGCCGCCAAAATTACAGGAAGCGCCGAAAAAGGCGCGATCTTAATAGATGATGCACAGATTTTAACCTTAATTATCGCATGATAATATCGCATCTGGAAATTTCGCTCACCATAAAAACCTTGCCGATTTCAACTTTGTCGATAAAAATCGCTCAACACTACTTGTGATGTTCCAACAGAGCAAAGTTATTATGGCGCGTGACAGTGTGTGATGTCAACATGCTCAGTCACACCCCATAAGTCTCCATTTGTAAGTAGGAGACAATCGGAAGTTGGAACTGCCTGTATGTACTGCAGAACATAAATACTGCAGTATGTGGTAGAAGCGAGCAAGTGATTACATGTTCAGTTCCACTACGAGGACTAAATAGTAAAGTAAAAAAGGGAAAAACAGTAAAAAAAAATAAAACAGTAAAAAAAAAGCTTCTCTATTTGTAATCAAAAAAGAAGAAAAATAATTGGTGTTCTTGCATATGTAAAAGTCTTAACTAACACAGTACTATTTAATCATAAACAGTGAACCCTGTTTAAAAGATAAAAATACCTAAGGCCAGAATTGCCTATTTTTGGTCATTCAACCTAAAAAAAAAAAAAATAATTGATCAAAAGTGTTCCACTAAAAACTACACTTTATGGACTCTCAAGGTATATTTTAGTTGTACCACTAAAAACTATAACCCACAATCCCATGATAAAACAAGCCATTATATTGTTTTGTCTAAAGAAGAATGAAAAAGTTATAGTTCTTAAAAGGGAGAGATGAAAAAAGTTTGTTTTAGAATACTATTGTAGTTCTAAAAATAAAAAAATTATACTCACCTCACCTCTCACCTCGAGTCCAGCGCTGTCGCTGTTCTTCCTTTCCATCGGTTTTTTTCTTAATTCCTTGCTCCAGCTGAACGGGAAATCATCACTGCAGCCACTAATTGGCTGCAACATTCACATGCCATTGCCTGACATCAGCGTTTGGAAGTAAGGCTATGTTCATACAGCTTATCCACGGCGTAATTGCGGGGATGGATTTTGCCCGCAGTTACGCCGTGTGCTGTGCAGTGGGGGCAGGGCGGGACATTCCTTATTCACGGCGCATATCCCGCCAGGAATAATTGACATGTGACTGTCTCCCAGCTCGCGAAATACGGCGAGAAGGAAGAGGAGACGGAATCCATAGTTCTCTATGAGGACTGTGGATTTCTGTAATAACTGGGACGGATTTCAGCCATAATTCGCGCAGTATGGCGCGAATTACAGACAGAAATCCGTCCCAAAATAAGCCGTGTGAACATAGCCTAAGTGCTCCGACTACTGATATCAGGCAATGGCACATGATTGCTGCAGTAATTAGCAGCTGTAGTAGTGACAACCCATTCAGCTGGAGTCAAGGAATAAGCAGATCATCGGTGGAGAGGGAGGGCAGTAGCATCGCTGGACCTGAGGTGAGAAGAAAGGCGAGTATAAGTTTTTTTATTTTATAAGGTCATCATTACCTTAGAAAAACTTAAATAAAGTGAACAATCCATTTAATCTATTTCATTTCTATGAAGCTGTTAATCTAACTGGTTTTTAATAATGTACTCTGAGAACTTAGGGTGACATGTAGGAACAGGGCTGTGCCAGATTTCTGGTGTACTTTGAGCCAAAAAGAATGTGTGAACAGGCACAGTCCAAACGTTGGCGCAATAAGTGTCTATGTAATGCACCAAGGACACTTTTTAATGCGCAAAAAGATTTGTGGGCGTTCTGAGGGCGTTGCACCACATTTGTAGGATTAGACACATTTATGATTCTTCTATTCTAGGCGCAGAATAGTAAGAACAGCCAGACCATGTTAAAGGTAGTCTGCCTGAGCCAGACTTGTATTGGCACTATACTGCACCTGTATGTATGACCTGCAGCAGAACAGGTTCATACATTCTGCACCATTTACACGACACATTCACACGTCACAAGCGTTTTTGCGGCACGTATTTTAAAAAATTTTACTCAAATAAATGTAAGTGGCTTGAGGCATTTAAGCAAGAAAAATCCCTGTACTGAGCCTTCCCATACTATCTTTCCCTGTACTGTGGCTTCTCATACTGTCTCTCCCCGTACTGTGGCTCTCCATGATGATTTTCCCCGTCTTGTGGCTTCATGTACTGTCTCTCCCCATACTGTGGCTCTCTCTGATTTTTCACCCTATGTTGTAATTCCCTGTGATGTTTTTACCCGTGCTGTGACTCTCTATGATGTTTCTCTCCATAGGGTTGCGGTAGGGTTAATGATAAAATATGAAGAGTAAATTTAAACTTCAAAATCTGCTTCAAAATACGCCTGAAATCATGTATTTTTTTAAGAAGACTTTTAAGTCTGAAGTGTAAATTTATGCTTCTAAATACGCCGTGTGAATATACCCATAGTCTTCTTCTGCAACTTCATTTGGTACTATTTGACTCGCTACAAGACGTGACTCTTGTCTTTGAGCCATCTTATATTTAACTCCTTCAGGTCACAGTGGGTTGCAAGCTTGCATATTTTAGCCAAAATATCAACTAATACCTCATTTTTAATTTAATTCAGCATGGCCCTATAATACAGGGGAGCATTGGATGTCAATATTTTGTTTTGGGTACTTGGAGTATGCTGGGAAACCTGCTCAGATGAATAGTCAGGGCATAAGTAAGACGTTGTAAGCTAGCATGTGGCACCACATGTAACCATATGTCTGGCACCCTTTATCAGTCTGTTTATGTGCAACTGTAAGATCAGCAATCACTCCCTTCATGGATAGTAGGTGTTTGAGTGGATGTTCATTGGTATATTTTCCCTTGAGCAACCTCCTGATATTGTAAATTTTCTATATGCTGGTGTGAACTGTTTTTCATCCTAAGTGCAGTAATGGACAGACAAAGACATAGGGGAGGCGAGTGGGAGTCGTAGCAGTTCCTGCTCAATTGTCACGGTGGCAGCCCACCCCAACCCCTCTCCTACCTCTCCCTGGGACAATACAATGAAGAGGGGGACCTTGCGGATGATGGTGGTATTACCCCCGGGGAACATTCTGATGGTGGTTGTAGTCTCCTGCCATGGTGATGGTGTAATGAGGTGCCGATGATGTAACGTGCAGATGTAGAAAGCAGAAGAGCAGACGAAGGGTTAACGGTAAAACATGGTGAACAAGTCCTTTTATTTCATAACTAGATGTTAAACACAACAATCCTTTTCCTATAGTTACACAGTCCTTTGTCAACTTTAGTGTCCACCAGCAGCAGGAAGCCATCCCATAAAACATAAGTCATTTGTGATACCAGCTTAGACTGTAAGGAGTTGATTAAGCATATCCCCAGGAGAACCGGCAATCGTCTTTCTTTTTTTCCAGCTTTAGTCTAACAAGGAGTACTTCTTCTTACTCCAGGAGAATTGAATTGGTTACATGAGCCAGGTCAGAGGAAAAATATTGGGCTTCATTTGGTCTGTAGGCCAACGAGGGACAGTCTTTGCACTATCTCAATAATCTCTGGATGACTCCAAACTAGCTGGCTGCAGCTTCATGCTGAAGAATTCCAGAATGTCCATTTAGCTCTTAGAAGATCTGTGGCTGGGAAATATTGCTGGGCCGGGCAATTGCAGTCTGACCAGGGTCCCAGACTAAACGGTCAAGTCAACCCCTCCATCCCGTCTTCGGCTTATCTCTCTCTTCAGAACTAGAGACAAGCACTGAACTGAACACCAAACACTAATTACTCACACTAGGGCCAATTTATCACCTATCCCCCCTTCTTTACAGTAACCATAGCAACCCCCTCCTGCTGCTGGCTGACACATTCACACAGCAATACAAACAGTTTAATCATGGTAACTTGGCAGTTTTATCTATACTCCTCAGTTAAAAGCACATTCTGCATACACAAAACATCAAGAGGTTACTCAGATGTCAATAACCCATCCCTCAGACTGACATTGAGGGTGAACTAATAAGCTTAAGCATAGACTTCCAGCTCAAATATGTCATCATAATCATCAATATAGTACAAATACAATGTCAATACTCACAATATACTCCATAACACTTGTAATGTACCTAAACGGTTAACCTGGTGCATAAAGGATAATCCTGTACATTACATCAGTAGTCTTCCCCAAGATTTTTTAACCTACTGAACCAGACTGAGGGACCAACTAAAGGCTTAGGAAACCTTTGTGTGTGACACAATGAGTGAAAAATATTGATCTCACTCACATTATTCTAATTTTCTGAAATAACAAATTGTGGGTTTTCAAGAAATAATCATCCACATTAAAATAAAGAAATCCTTGAAATATGTAGCTTTGTGTATAATAAGTATATACAATATAGAGTATATAAGTATATAATATACAGGTTCCCGTATTTGATTTGAATTATGGACACAAATTAACTTATTGATGATATTCACATTTTTTTAGGTGTACTTGTAAAATGACAGATTTAATGACTATTGTAATCAAAGATTTACTTAATCCCTTCAAGACAAGTGTCTTTAGTACTTAGTAGAGCAACTTTTGCTGTTATGACCTGCTGAAAATGTATTGCATAGCAAGACACCAGTTTCTGGCAGGGTCCTTGAGGAATCCTAGCCCATGACCTCTAGTTCAATAAAATTCTAAAATTCAAAGATTTTCTATGGAGTTGATGTCAGGGAACTGTCAGCCACTTTAGAATCAGGACTTCTTCTAAAATCAAGCCTAGGAGGATTTTCAGCTATGTCCGAGATCATTGTGATGTTGGAAAGTCCAATGATACCCAAGCTTCAGCTTCAGCTTGGATGTCATTAGACCTTCCAACAGGATAATGATCCAAATTAGTGTAGTTTTTTTAGTTTGGGTTATCGTGAAAGTCAACACAAATAGCTTCTCTGATAATTCTTCTGATCACTGGATACCATTTCCTTTGTTATGATATTATCTTGTTGCCACAGGTACACTTGTTATCGGTGTGAGTGATAATATTGTATTGTAGTGGCTCAAGGACTTATAAAGATGTTAGAGTAGAATAAGGGTTAAAGTTAACATTATCCCCTCACAATGTGGAGGTCTTTGGCTGCTATAGGTACTTTTCAGAGGCCAGAAAACACATCCAGAATTTTTCCCCCAAAGACATCCATAAGATTTGGGTTCAGGACCTCTCGAATCCCACAATGTTAACAGTTTGGCCAAACTGTTTGCGGAACAACATTCCCAAGAAAACTTCTGGATTGGTTTTGCCTGACTTGAACTCCATAGAAAAATGTTGGAAACATTTGAAGAAGGTGTTTGCAGCACACATACCCAAAAAGATTAGTGAACTGGAGACCATTGCCCTTGTGAAATGGGCTACCATTCCTCAGTAAGTCTGGTTATGTATCATGATACAGAAAGTCATAACAGCAAAAGGATAGCCTACAAAATACTAGAGCCGCTTGTCATGAAGGGGATTAATTAACACTGCATTAGACATGAAAACTGACATTTTGTGTTGAAATTGGAGCAATCATTCATTATATTACTTAGGTTGTTCTTGTTTCATTGGAATTTTTCAAATAAACCTAAATTTGATGGGTTGAATAATTTTGCTTACCACTGTAAGCTACAGTACATAATTATTTTTAAAAAAAATCCAAAAAATATACAATGGACGACAGCATCTTAGAAAAAGCAGGATGTTTCTTTTATTCCATAGTGAGTACAAAAAACACCAAAGTTTTTTATACTCACTATCGAATAAAAGAATCATCCTGCTTTTTCTAAGATGCTGTCGTCCATTGTATGTTTTTTGGACTGTTTGGTGGTTTGTAGAAGGCTTATACACCTATAGGATGTACTGTTGCATCACGTGGGACCAATCTGGTCCATTGTGGATAACTGGTGCTGTTCCTATTTTTTTATTTTTTTTAAAAACCTGACTTTACACATACTGTATGTATTAGTAAGTACAATAATGTCGCCATCTTGTGGCTGTATTTACAAGTTTTAAAGGCTGTGTTTCTAGGGTTGTTCAATTTGCCAAGCTAGATTAATTTAATGATAAGCATACAAAGTAGCAGGGAATCTCTCAGCAGAATAAAGGTGTAGTTC
Organism: Phyllomedusa bahiana; assembly: GCA_025379985.1. Taxonomy (NCBI): domain Eukaryota; kingdom Metazoa; phylum Chordata; class Amphibia; order Anura; family Hylidae; genus Phyllomedusa; species Phyllomedusa bahiana. The sequence goes on along the minus strand of JAODAL010023386.1, from coordinate 10,994 downwards.
AGCAGCCTATTTGTGTACAGAACAACAGACAAAAGGTGTCATAAAAATATTTACCTGTTGATGCAATAGGAAAGCCAGGGTTGATTTGAATACCTCAAGGGTCATTGTAAGAGAAGAGAATGAGAAACAAACACTGGCTCTTCTATGTTTTCTACTGCCACACAGGTGCCCTGCTTTATTATTAACCCTTTACCAACAAAGCCAGTTTTGACCTTTTTGACAAGGCCCCATTTTCAAAATCAGTCGTGTCACTTTATGTGGGAATAACTTTTTAATACTTCTATCTATCCATGACACAATGTGCTTTAAGTTGGTAATAAATTTTGTTACTGATATTGAGTGGCACTCCCGGGAATATATCAAGATATTCAGGTGCTTGTCAATACTGGATGGAGTCTCCACAGTCGAAATATAAATAGTAGACAGCACTCAAACGGTTCAATGCACGTTAAATTTATTCACCGTTTATCCACTAGCTCCAGAAATAGACAGAGATAATATTGTTGTGACAATTTAGGTGACGTTATAGTCATGGACCTTTTCAAACATGTCACTGTGAAAAATAGCATAAAACATGGGTGTCAAAAAATGTACAAATATACATATATACAAGTATATACATCAATTTACACAGTTATGCATATTCCAAAGTGCATGAAGAAACAAGATATTGGACAAATAAGGAAACAGTATATCAAGTCTGTTGGCATATATGTAAATAATAGATAACCAACTTAGTATAAATGGATAGGTCTGCGTGATAGATAGGGATCATATCAAAACAATGTGACAAGTTGACTGTTGGGCTATGTTCATACGATTTACTGCAGCGCGGCGCGGGTTGCTGGCAGCCTGCCGGCCCCATTGACATTTATTACTCGCAGCGCGTATTCGCCACAAGTAATCAACATGTCACTTATCTCCCCGCGTGTACAAAACAATCGTATTGTACGAGCAGGGAGAGGAGGCGTAATCCAAAGTTCTCTAAGAGAACTATGTAATACCGTAATTTCAGCGCACATCTCGCCCGTATTACAGCGCAAATACGCGGTGAAATGCACGCCGAAATTACCCCGTGTGAACATACCCTTAATAAGAAATAGAATGGGTGTAATAAGTCATTATAGAAACTGCACCTGTAAGCAGTCCATGAGATAGCATTGGGTGAAATATGTATGTAAAGAAGCATACTGGGGAAAAAACAATGAAGAAAAACATCTATAAAAGAATGAACTAACACTGTTGGAGCCATATTACACCCTAGCTTAACATATTCTTTGATGTATTTAAGAGGGAAGAGGCCGTAGCCCAGAGGAGGATAGGAGCTGTGCAGCTGGACAGGCATGCACAAAGGCTAGAACACGCCTGCACAAGGGCTAGAAGAGAGTGCGCATGCATCAAGAACTGGCACATGCGCATAAGGGAAAAGAAGCCCAGGGCAAAATGTCTGTTGTTTTTACCAGTGCAGTCAAGCTCTTTTCCAGGTATTGGGCCAAAGTTGAAAAGAGTTGGTGGAGGCAACTATTGGTCTACCTGGTGGTTTTTCAAGATTTTTATGTACTTTCGGTAGTGTATAGAACATGGGGATAAATGGGTACTCTGCTATTAGAAGGAGTAAGTAGGCTGGATAATGATGCCCTTGGTAAAACTATGTTCTAGGATATTCTATATCCTGTTCTTAATTCTGAACAGTGGATCAGAGCTAAGGGGGGTGCAGGTTGTGGTGTCAGAAAGTTGTCTCCTTATCTCATCCATATAATCGTCTATTCATTACCGCAACAGGGCCCCCTTTGTCTGCAGGTTTGACAATTATTTGTCATTTTTCAGTGAGTTGATGGTTTTCAGCTCATCATTAGTAAGATTCCTGTGTGTCTTACAATAATCAATCTTTTTAAGATATTCATCTATCTCCTGTTTGACTATAGACACAAGTCTCTGCCAGCAAATAAACTTTTGATGGGTTGAACAGACTACTCTTACGTAAACCAAATTTAAGTATAGAGAGTCGATTAGTATCTGATGGTATAGGTGTCATAGTGGTGTGAGAGGAATGTGCCTTAAAGCGGAGGGTTCTAAAGAAATGGTGTGATTCTTGTTCCAATTTAAATGTGTCTATTGAGGGAGTAGGGCAGAAGGATAATCCTTTCTGTAGTACAGAATATTGGGAAGCTAATAAAACCCGGGACAAAATGTTAACGACTAAATTGTCCTTGTTCTGTTCTGTCTCACATACGAGCAGGTGAGCATCTTGATTGTTCTTGTTCGTGGTTTATCCGTCTCAGTTTGGATAAAAAAGGAGCCTGGTTTGATCGAGAACCCCTCTGGCTGTCAGAACTGGAACTGGAGTATTTCCTCGTAGATCTTGTATTTAGATTAAAGCTTTTATTCCGTTGGTATTGCCGTTGGTATTACCACAGATAGACATGTTTATTAACGTAGTCGTCTGCGTCACGTAGGAATTTTCCTCGCTTTCTATTCTCAAGAAGCTTGCGATGTTCACTAATCATTTTATCGGTTTTGGATTTCAAAGTGGTCAGTTCTTCATTACTGAAAGTGGAGGACAGTTGATGTTCAATCGTCGTAATTTCTTTCCATGGACTCTTGCAGAAATTATGTAGTAAGTAAGATCAGGTTGAATGAACATTTATTCAATATATTTTCAAACTTTTTACAATAAGTATCATGCTCCTTAAAGAGTCTCTTACAGAAAAAGGGGCACAGTGCTGGAAACAGCATCACTGTCACTAGCTTGTGCTGCCCTAAGCAAGGGGGGCATAACCTATGGGACAGGTTCACTTTAATGGAGTTGTCCACCTCTTTTTTTATTTAATCAGCATAGTTGGGCTTTTTGAATATAAAAATAGGTTATACTCACCTCTCCCCTCACATTTTTTTTCAATGCTGTGCTGTCCTCTCCGACTGCCAGTCTTCTGATTTCTTGTTCCAATCAGGGATTGCTTCACTGCAGCCGCTGATTAGCTGCATTGGTCACATTGCCACTATTATATCACTGGAGCTGTTCACTTGCATGTGACTGCTATAGCGGTGACATGTTTGTTCTAAAGAAGAATAAAAATAAGAGGTGGACAACCCCTCTAACAGGAATCCATGCCATAGCTTATACAGCATAGAGTTTTCTGATGTGGATTTGGCGATCAGCAGTGCAGAAAAAAAACAATTGACATGTCATTTATTTCATGAGGATTCCGTGGCTTCTTGGACTTCTGGTGGTGTAACATTAAGATGATATGTGGGTACTGGATTTATGTGTAGTCACACTTAAATTTAGGAATTAACACCTTATAGGGCCTGGCAATTTTTGGGACCACAAAGTTTTGATTTTTAATCTTGCCAATGACATTTTTCTTTAAACAGCTGTGATGTCTTTTTGCAGAATAAGTTGTACTTTTTATATAAATTAATTTTAGGGTGGGCAGATTTTAGACTTTGGCAGGCAGAAGTGTAACATGCTTTTTATTGTTATTGAAATTTATTGAACTAATATAAATTTTTACTTTCAAAATACCGTATATACTTGAGTATAAGCCGACCCGAGTATAAACCGAGGTACCTACTTTTGCCACAAAAAAACGGGAAAGCTTATTGACTCGAGTATAAGCCTAGGGTGGAAAATGCAGCTGCTACTGGTAAATATCAAAAATAAAAATGGATACCAATAAAATTACATAGGCAGTTTAATGTCCCCCATAGGCAGATATATGTCCCCCACAGGCAGTTATAGGCAGGTATATGTCCCCGACAGGCAGTTATAGGCATGTATATGTTCTAATAGGTAGGGTATAGGCTGATATAGGCTGGTATAGGCTGGGTATAGGCTGATATAGTCTGGTATAGGCTGGTATAGGCAGGTAATAGGCAGGTATAGGCATAGGCAGGTAATAGTCTGGTATAGGCTAGGTATAGGCTAGGTAATAGGCTAGGTAATAGGCAGGTATAGGCTAGTATAGGCTGGTAATAGGCTGGTATAGTCTGGTATAGGCAGGTAATAGGCAGGTAATAGGCAGGTATAGGCTGGTATAGGCAGGTAATAGGCAGGTATAGGCAGGTATAGGCAGGTAATAGGCAGGTATAGGCAGGTAATAAACAAACAAACACTTACCTGGCTCCCCGCTGAACAAGGGCGATCTGTAACGCCCGAAACGCGTTGGTCCTCACTTGTCCTGCACCCTGTCTGCATGTTGGTTGAAATAAAGTAACCTGTTTTACCGCACCGCTGGATCCGCTCCATTATATTTCTGCATAGGCAGGTATAGGCAGGTAATAGGCAGGTATAGGCAGGTAATAGTCAGGTAATAGTCAGGTAATAGTCTGGTATAGGCAGGTAATAGGCAGGTAATAGGCAGGTATAGTCTGGTATAGGCTGGTATAGGCAGGTAATAGGCAGGTATAGGCAGGTATAGGCAGGTAATAGGCTGGTATAGGCAGGTAATAAACAAACAAACACTTACCTGGCTAACCGCTGCTCCGTCTTCCTCGCCGCTCCGCCTCCTCGCTGTCCGGCCTCCCGCGCACTCTGTCTTCTCGGCACAGGCGGGTGATGTCATCAGGCCGCGCACGCAGCGTGATGACACACGCAGCGTGATGACACACGCTGCCTGTGCCGGAAACTCCGGGCGGCCGCGAGTCTGCTTGAGGCCGTCCGGAGTCCACTGCGGTGCAGGGAGCGCTCGCTCTCTGCTCCGCAGTGGTATCTTCCCCTCTATGCGCTCCGGAGGAGTCGCATATAGGGGAAGAGACCGCCGACAGCGACGGGCCACGGCAGTGCCCGTCGCTGTCAGCTGTACTCGGCATTCTGCTACATGCGCTCCCTGAGGAGTCGCATGTAGCAGAAGTGTCCCTGCCGGCTCACGGGCCATCGCAGCACCCGAGCGCCGACAGTGACTCGAGTATAAGCCGAGGTAGAGTTTTTCAGCTCATTTTTTGGGCTGAAAAACTCGGCTTATACTCGAGTATATACGGTATATGTTATTACAGTAAAAAGAGAGAACAAAGGGTGCCTTAGTGGTGAAGTATATTCAGCAATTTGTAGTATAACAAAAATCATATAACAGATCTCAACTAACCTGAAATGATTATGAGATAGTCACAACAGAATCAAGAGTTCAGTGAGTGACTGTCCTGTAGCCACTCTGGTAACCCCAACAACACCATCAAATGGAAGCACTTGCAAGTACCAAATATAACGAGATGCTCCACAGGGATATTATGATTATGGTAATATCAAATATGTGGGGGTTATCTTACATTAGGAGTTCTCTATAATATACTATATTAAAAAATAGGATTTTCTGACATAAAAATAAATATTTGTTTTTTCTTTTTTTTTTGTCTCATACAGGTGCTTTAACTTTTTATTACAATGCGGGGATCAGCCCTTTTGCATTTAAAGAGGTTATCCGGGAGTTTAAAGATTTCATAGAACACTATAAACACCATTTATATTGAAAAAGATAGATATTCCACTACCTTCATGTGTTTCTTTTCTTATTTCTTATTCATCTATCATAAGATCCACTCTTTGCAGTGAAACTTCCTGCTTTTGGGAGTGTCTTTCTTACAAGTCCCAGGCTGCATTGCAATCCAGGACTTCCCTCCACAGTTATCACTGCTAGATATTGTGGTGACATATGCTTGTAATCCCCCCAGCTCTTTACTTGCTGTCATGATAATAGTTAGGACTCATGAGTCACTCTGTAAACTGTACAGAGCTACAGCATCATTTTCATAACAACAGTACACAACTCCCCAGCTCTGTCTCAACTGCTGTCCTCTGCTCCTATTACTAAGTTCTGCCAGCAGGACTCAAAGATAAACAGTTCCCCTTCCCATGAAATTAATGCAATTACTTCTATTCGCTTGAAAACTACAACCTAAAAAAAGTGAATGCAGCCAGATTGTTCTCTGCTCAGGTCACACTCAGTACAGGGGGGTGTTTCTGAGCAGATTCTGGCTTCAAAGCACCCCCACAAAGTGATGACAAAATGTTCACTGAGGCCATGTGATCAATGAACGTCACATGGTTTGCAGGAGGTAGGGGGAAGGGAGGACAGGGCTCTTGCCTAGTTCAGCAAAGCAGAACAGGTAAATTATTTTTAATAAGTATGAATTAAACATTTTAATATAATACAGTTGTGAGTCCTATAACAAATAAAAAGAGATAGTCCCAAAGAACCCCTTTAACATTGCAGAAGTAACAAGGAACCAACTCCCCACTTTTGTCAACCTCACTAAGCATGCAGTGGGAAATCCATAATTCATAAACATCATCGAGCCCGGAAAGTAGGTTGACCAATTCCTGACCGTGTTGCTTACTCCCTTTCCTGACCAGGGAAATTTTAATTTTCATTAGTACACGTTAGTTTTGAAAACTATAATGTTTTTTGTACTAAGTTATTCTACTAATTTTTTCTATGACACATTAGGTTTTATTTTGATGTAATTTTTACATTAGATTTTTCTTCAATAATACAATGGAAAATAAAAAAAAACCTGTTTTCCAGTTTTTTTATTCACCGTATATAATCAAGCATACGTCGACCCGAGTATAAGCCGAGGCACCTACTTTTGCCACAAACAACTGTGACAACGTATGGACTCGATGATAACCCTAGGGTGGAAAATGCAGCGACTCCTGGTAAAGTTAAAAAATAAAAATAGAAACCAATAAAATTACATAGGCAGGTATAGGCAGTTTAATGTCCCCATAGGCAATTTTTTATGTCCCATAAGCAGGTATATGTCCCCCATAGTCAGGTTATAGTTAGCTATATATCCCGCATAGGCAGGTATATGCCCCCCATAGGCAGATATAGGCAGTTATAGGCAGGTATATGTCCACCATAGGCAGGATACAGGCAGGTATATGTACTCATAGGCAGGTATTTTTCCCCATAGGCATGCAATAGTCAGTTATATGACCCTATAGGCAGTTATATATCCCTATAGACAGATAATAGGCAGGTAAATGTCCCTATAGGCAGGTAATAGGCAGGTTATAGGCAGGTATATGTCCCTATAGGCAGGTTATAGGCAGGTATATGTCCCTATAGGCAGGTTATAGGCATGTATCCATAGGCAGGTAATAGGCAGGTTATAGGCAGGCATATGTCCCTACAGACAGGTTATAGGCAGGTATATGTCCCTATAGGCAGGTTTTAGGCAGATATATCCCTATAGGCAGGTTACAGGCAGGTAAATATCCCTTATAGGCAGGTATAGGCAGGGTTTAAAAAAAAATACAAGCACTTACCTCACTCCCTCGCTGCTCCGACACCCGGCCGCTCCATCTTCTGGCACAGGCGGCGTGATGTCATCAGGCCGCGCAGGCAGCGTGATGACATAGCACGCTGCCTGTGCTGGAAACTCCGGACAGCCGCATGTCTGCAGCCATCCGGGGTCCACTGTGGAGCTGGGAGCTCGTGCTATGTGCTCCACAGTGATATCTTCATCTGTATGCGCTCCCAGAGGAGTCGCATACAGGTGAAGAGATTGCAGGCAGAGCCCAGGCCAAGGCAGCGCCCGGATGCTGTCGGCTTACTCGGGATTCTGCTATATGCGCTCCCTGAGGAGTCGCATATAGCTGAAGTGTCAATGCCGACTCCCCGGCCATTGAAGCACCCAACCGCCGACAGTGACTCGAGCATAAGCCGAGGAGGGATTTTTCAGCACAATTTTTTGTGCTGAAAAACTCGGCTTATACTCGAGTATATACAGTATATTTAACAGCAATTGTGTCACTTTTTTATCACAGACGTTTATATATAGATGATGTAAAGTTTTAGGATCGTCAGTGGTGAGGCTAAACGTTAAAGTTTGGAGGGGCATTTTTACATGACTTTTTTTTCTGATGATTTCCTCAGTAACTAGATGAAATACAGCCTCTGAATTTACTACAGAGCTGATCCAGATCTGACAAGACCCAGCAGCTCCTACGGTTACCAGGCTTCGGCAATCATGTGAATGCTGGGGCAAGGAAGCCAGGAGGCTTCCTACTAATCTGCATATACAGCGCTCATTGAAGGCTGTATATAAAGTGATCTAGAAGGCAGAAATGATAATAATTTGTCTCTGCCTTCTCAGTGGAGAGGCCAGCTGCTGCTGACAGCCTGCCCTCCACTTCCTCAGCTGAAAAATTAGTGTAAAAGGGCTGTGCAGAATTAAATGACCACACCCAGGGGTTTATAGTCTATGGGCGATCATAATCTAGTTTTGGGAAGGGACATGCACTAACCCATTAAACCCTCTGCTATGAGTTTTTACACTTGTAACCCAACCTTAGGGTGAGTGTCCCAATAAGAGAGACCCCGTCTTTAAACTGAACTACACAAAAAAACTCACCCTAGTAGACTGTGCTGCCATATGCTGTCCTGACATACCATGTTTCAACCTAATGAGTAGGCAGATATAATCTGAAGGTTAATAGGTAATTCAAAATAGAAGTAAAGCAGAACGAAAAGGTATAACTACAAGTTATATCAGTTATTCCAGTCACTATTGTTAAAATACATATCTGATTATGTACTACACTTGCCATAGGAATCAATGTCAATTAATAAAATCTTTTTACAGAGTTTGTGTGTTTAATATTAAGTAACTACTACAACTGTACTCCACCTATAGTTTGCACAGGACCAAAAAAATGCACTGTGAGCTGTGACAGCTAGGGAGCAGAAGACTGCTGCAAGTGAAGATGAAATGAGTGTTCCACATGCCTTAGTCTTGTAAGAGAAAACTACATATATTTCCATAATAGTTGCCGTTCAAGATATTTGCAATATATTAAAATATCTAAAACCACTCTGGAAACACTTCATAGTCAGCTTTTCTGTAACCATTAGTTACTGATATTTAACTTTTGATTTTCAATATCCTAGCCTACATACTTTTTAGTAGATATCTTCAAAAAGGTATAAAGGGAATCATTGTGGTATGCCTTGAAAGATACAAAAATAAGTCTACATTCACATCATGTTTTGTAACGTCCACTTAGCGGATACCATAGGGAAATTCCTGGTATGTACACTAAGGGCGACATGTATGAACGGGGCTGCACCATTTTTTGGTGGACTTTCAGCCAACATATAGAGCAGTCAATTTTAGAAGTTAATATGTATATAATAAAATAGAACTTTTATTTCTAGATTTAAAAAAAGAGGCAAATCTAGGAATAGACTATAGCCCAGAGCTGCTGCCAAAATATATAATATCCCACTTATGGCTTTCAATGATAGTACTTTGAGCCAAACAAACTATTGTAGCCCAGTTCTATAGATGTATGAAATGTCGTATGCCAAAACTTGGTGCAATGTACACCAGACACGACACTTTTGAATGCACCAATTATGTGGGGTATGTTGAGCCAGAATCGTATGATATGCTAAAAATGCACCAAAAATGTGCCAAAGTTTGGTGCATAACAGACATATAAATCCATACCAGTTTCAAAGTGATATAGCTGAAACTAGTTTTGGTGTAGAACAGGACAAAAAAGTGCTAAGAGACACATTCATGCAGTAAATACTGTTGGCTCTTACCCTATTAAAAACAGAGGTAGCACTGGTGAGACTGCGCCAGGTTCATATATGTGGGCCTAAGTGTATTAATAAAGCTCCAATACCCATTTAATTTTTAAAAGTGTTTTTTTGGGGCTTCTATCTATTGAAAACATCTATACCTCTTTAAAAAATTTTAGCTTTTATGCACTTTTTTGTGAAATACACTGACCACAAAAAGGTAACAAAAGTTTGACTTTGACTTTCTGGCTCCATATCTCACCATCCACTACAGCTTTGAACATGAGACTACCATCATTTTAGAGACAAACATTTTCACGATCTGCAAGTCTCTTTGCCTCTCCTGTGTCAGTTACCTTCCCTTTGATCCTGGTGGTGGAATTTGGCCTTGCCTGTTATTTTCAGCACGGCACACTTAAATATGCTGCTCATCATCCTTGCGGTAGGCCTTAAAAAACCCAGTTATCCCCCAGCATCGGCTGAATTTTTGGCTACTGGGTCATTTAAACCCAGCTCTATCCCCGGTGTTCCTGCTCTAGTTTTTCTGTGCACTTGCCCCAGTGTTCCTGCCCCAAAGTTTGTTAACCCTAGTCCGATCTGGCTCTGCCGGGCCCCTTTTATGTGCTGGTTACTGAAAAATTTGGTGCGCGGTAAGTTTTCAAATTCCTGTATTTCCCACATGTTGCTTAACCCGCCTTTTCCTGTCAAACCTGGGTTTGCATCCTATCCTGAGACTGCTGTCTGTAGTTCCACTTGTCTTCTGTGTCCGCTGTGAATGATCCTGGTCTGGACTTTTCTAGGCCTGCTGGTGGCACCTTGTCTGGTTTGTTACCCCTGAGACTGTGTACCTGTCTGCTGTTTCAGTGCCCTTTTTTAGCCATGCCCAACTCTTCGTGTGTCCCTAACTTTCCCGGGGTGTCCCAAGGTCATACCCTTTTTCCCAAGAAAAGGGGGGTTTTTGGGGGTATTGCTTCCTTTCTGACTGTTGTCATCTATGTTTGTTTGCAAATAAATCTCTTGGAAACTTGACAATCATCTTGGCTATCTCATACATATATTTGACTTTAGTATATGCTTAGTGATGCAGATTCTTGTCGTAAAACTGCATTGTTACTGTTTTGCTCCTGGTGGTGGAACAATCTTTTTCTTCTTTTATTCTATAAAATACAAAACCCGTTTCACATTTTTAATATCTCAGTGTTTTTTTGCCGGGGGTGCGGCGCCCCTTCCCCTGCGCCGGTCCCTTCCCCCGCAGGGACTCGGGGGCGGGCATCGCGGTCGCCCACGACCACCCCTGTGCCGCGGTCCGGGGGCCCCGCTTGTTTCCTGGCCCCCCTCCGGAACGCCGTCCCCGCCGCCTGCTGCCGTGCTCGTGCCCGTCCCTAGGCGGGGGGCCCCCCTTGGCTCAGATTTGAGGGCCATGTCCCATTAAATTTGGGTTTTTTTCCCGGGGCTTGGTTC
>JAODAL010023385.1:0-62772 GCA_025379985.1 Phyllomedusa bahiana | reverse complement strand
AATTTATTATTCTCAGCACTTCATCCTTGTTGTACTTTGACCCTATGGCATGGTGTAATATCAGTCAGTAAATAGCAGCTCTCCAGGTCTTCACTAGGCCTCTGACTGCCATGGCAGCCGAACAACACCCCTCCATCACAGCGTGCTGTCTAACTGTTAACCTGCTGTCACCACACTGGTCGTGGCAACTAAGCAGCTAAATGGGCTCTAGCAGACATGTTCTATAGATGTATGAACAGTCGCACTCCAAACTTTGGCGTGATAAGCACAGGAGCGACACTTAAAAGAGTTTTATCGTTTGAGCTGTTCGTGCTCTTCAGATAATTCTCTGGGATTGAGTTTGAAATCCAGGGGCGTGTCTCTCCTCTCAGCAGGCGTGTCCTCTCCTCCCAGGAGGCGTGTCTCTCCTCACTGAAGACCTGTGACATCATCATTTGTATGAAGCAGGGGATGCAGAAGGTTGTCTGGATATAACAGCTCTGTAGCCTCCTGCCTGCTTATGTCTGCAGCCTTCAGGGCCCACAAGCACCTGTTATATCTTTTTAGTTTACACAAAATATTACACTGAAACCCAGCAGCTTTTACTTCTGTTCTAGTTGTTTTTCATCCAAATTGTACTGACCGCAGGCCGAGATCTTTACGCAACTACAAGGACAAATGTCAGCTTCAAGTAAAGATCTCTGCTTGCTGTCAGTGACATGCGAGTGAAAACAATGGGGGGGAGAAGCAATCAGTTTTGAGAGAAGAGCCTGCTCACAGTGTAACTAACTTGGGCTGGTAGTGCAGCAGTTGAGCTTTGGCTTTACAAGGAAGGGGTTTGGAGTTCAAGTCCCTCACAGCGTATCCCCCCCCCCCCTAAATTCTATGCATATGTAGAGAGACCTAAAATATATATGTCAATCTCTATAATGATATATATATACACATACATAGCTCCCCTATATCATGGTTCATCCCAAGAGTATATGCATGGTATCACATATTTTGGGAAAGTGTTTGGGGGGAATGTGAGGATAGGACACTATATAGGGGAGCTTTGTGTGTGTATATAAATAAAATTATAGATGTCTACACATATTTTCATACCTATACATGTGTTTACAATTTATAAAAGAAAAAAAAAAGAAAAAATACTGATGGGCTTGAACTCTCAACGTCTCTCTTGCTGGACGGATCACCTAAGCACTAAACTACACATACAGCTTTTACAAATACTGTGTTGAATCCTTATGTTATACACTACAGATGATGATGTCACAAGGAGGCAGGGCTTGCATTAGATCTGAGGAACAGAACGCCCTCTTTTCAATGTAACAGCTTAAGGACTGGACCTGTGAGGAGGTGAATCAACCTCTTGGCAAAAGCCCTTTAAACAGGCAGTAATTGCCCAGATCATCATGTGTATAGAGCCAGCAGACCTTGGTTTCACTATCGATTTTAACAGCTCAGAGGGGAGCAAACACAGAGTGTGCAGGCAGCCAATCACAGCGTAGGGGACGTGGCCGGGGCGTTTCCTGTCTAGGGGCGTATGCCAACAGGCTGAATGAAATGTCAGCCAGCCACACAGTGCAGGGGCGTGTCTAGGGGCGGGAAACGTCCAGGGGGCGTTTCTGAGCAGCAACAGCAGAACACAGATTTACAGAAAAGCTCAAAATCTGCTAACTTAAGTGACAGAGGTAATGCAACCGAATTACAAAAGTGATTATTTTTACTGTCCCCATAATCTGAGACATGATCTTTGTAACGATAAAACCCCTTTAAATGCACAAAAGTTTTGGGGTGTTCTGGGGGCGTCACACGACATTCGTAGAATTAGACACATTTCTGAATGTTTGACGCCAAATCTAGGCACAGAACTTTTTTGGACACCCGGCGAGAAAAGGGTTTGGTGCCTGGGGCCGGAACGGGTGGTTTGGTTTTTCACTCCCCTGTATTTTTGACCGCAAAAGAACAGCCTAAACCAGGGAAAAGGGTGGTGCCTGAGCCGACTTTTTGGTATTGGCTTTTACACTGTGTATGTTTAAACCTGCGAAATCAGCCGGCCCAGGTTAAAGGTGGTGTTTGGCCAAAACTTGTGGTATTGGTCTACACTGCCCTGTATGTATGCCTGCGAAGAACACCCAAACCGGGAAAAGGGTTGGTGCCTGACCCGGGACTTGGGGGTTATTGGTTTTCTATGCCCTTTTGGGGAATGACCGCAGAAAAAACAGCCAGACCAGGGAAAAAAGGTGGTCCCTGACCCAAAAATTTTTGGTTTTGGGCCCTTTTCCTCCCCTGTATGTTTGATCTGTGGGAAACAGCCAGACCGGGGAAAAGGTGCTGCCTGAGCCAGATTGTGTTAGGGGGTTCTCCCGGCACCTGTATGTAGGGCCTGCGGGAAAAAACAGCTAGGAATTGTAAAGGGGGGTGGCCTGGGGGGACAATTTGTGGAAATTGGGTTTTCACTGCCCTGTATTTTAGGGACCGCAGAAGAACAGCCAGACCAGGGAAAAGGGTTTGGGCCTGAGCCAGACTTGTGGTATTGGCTTCCCACTGTTCTGTATGTAGGGCCCTGCAAAAAGAACAGCCAGACCGGGGAAAGGTGGTGCCTGAGCCAGACTTTGGTATTGGTTTCTACACTGTTTCGTTGTATGCCCTGCGGGGGAAAAAAGAAAAACCTTTGACCAAAAAAAAAAAAAAAAAAAAAAAAAAAAAAAAATTTTTTTTTTTTCCTCCCCCCCCCATTTTTTTTTTTTTTTTTTTTTTGGTTTATTGGCTCTAAAAAATACGCCTGTTTGTATGACCTGCAGAAAAACCCCCCAAAGAGCAGGGAAAAGGTGGTCCCGGGATCCAGACTTGGGGTTTTTTGGCTCTACACTGCCCAAAATTGTATGGAACTCCCTGTTGTTTTGCCCTGCAGAAGAACGCCGGGACCTGGGTTTTTGGTGGTGCCTGAACCAGACTTGTGGTTTTTGGCTTAAAACTGTTTCTCTATGTATGCCTGAGGAAAAACAGCCAGCCCGGGAAAAAGGGTGGGGCCTGAGCCAGACTTGGGTTTTGGGGTTTTAAAAATCCCCTTTGTTTGTATAAACCTGCGAAAAACCCACCCGGGAACAGGGTAAAGGGGGGTTGCCTGAGCCAAAATTGGGGTTTTGGATCTACCCCCTGTATGTATGACCTGCAAAATTAACAGCCAGACCGGGGTTAAAAGGTGGTCCCTGACCCGACTTGTGGCTTTGGTTACACTGCCTGTTGTATGACCTGCAAAAGATCGGCACGGGACCGGGGTTTTAAGTGGTCCCCTGACCCGGGAAATTTTTGGATTGGCTTTTACACTACTCCTTTATGTTAAAACCGCAAAAGGGAAACACCCCGGCCCGGGGGTAAAGGGGGTGCCGGGACCCAAGATTTGGGTGGTATTGGTTACACTGTGCCTGTTTGTATGACCTGCGGGAAAAAACAGAAGGCCAGGAAAAAGGTGGTGCCTGAGCCAAAATTTGGTATTGGCTTTTTAAATGCCTGTATTATGCCCTAAGAAAAACAGCCGGGACCGGGAAAAGGTGGTATCTGACCCGGGGGAAACTTGTGGTTTGGCAAAAACTGCCCCCTTTTTTGGTTTGCCCTGCAGAAGGAAAAGCCGGGAACCGGGGTTTAAAGGTGGTGCCTGAGCCAAAAATTGTGGTTTTGGGCTCTTCACTCCCCTGTGGTATAAACCTGAAAGAAAAAACAGAAAAACAGGGAAAAGGGGTTTCTGAGCCAAAAATTTGGTATTGGAAACTAAACTGCGCCTGTATGTATGCCTGCAGAAGAAAACCAGGCCAGGGTAAAGGTTTTTCCCTGGCCAGCTTGTGGTTTTGGGCTCTTCACTCCCCTGTTGTATGCCCTGCGGGAAGACCAGCCAGCCCGGGGGAAAGGTGGTGTGAGCCGGGACTTGTGGTAATGGCTTACATACACCTGTATGTAAAACCTGAAAGAAAAAAAGGGCCAAACCGGGTTTTAAAAGATGGTGCCTGAGCGTCTTGAAATATTGGCTCTCCCAATGCCGGGAGGGATGCCTGCAGAAGAACAGCCAGACCAGGGAAAAGGGGGGGGGGGCCCCCCCCCCCCCCCCCCCCCCCCCCCAAAGGGAAAAAGGGGGGGGAGGTTTTTTGGTCCCTTTTGGGAGCCAGACTTGTGGTATAGGCTTACACTGCCCTGTATGTTTTGATCTGCAGAAGAAAAGCCAGCCCCGGGAAAAGGAGGGGCCCTGACCCAAAGATTTTTGGGTATTGGCTCTTACCTTCCCTTATGTATAAATTTGAAGAAGAACAGCCAGAGAGGGAAAAGGTGGTCCCTGACCCCGGGACTTGTGGTTTTGGCATTTCCCATGCCCAGTTATGTTTGCCTGATGTTTTTATGACTGCAAAATGAACGCCAGACCAGGGTTTTTGGTGGTGCCTAAACCCTGACTTGTGGTTTTTGGGCTTTACATCATCTCTATGTTTGCCGGGCAGAAGAACAGCCAGACCGGGAAAAGGGTTTGGTGCCTGAGCCGGGACTTGTGGTATTGGCTCTCCCACTGGCCTGTATGTATAAATGCAGAAGTCAGCCAAACCGGTTTAAAAGGGTTTGGTGCCTGAGCCGACTTGGGTATTGGCTTTCACGGGCCCCCCCCCCCTTTTTTTTTTTATGTTTGCCCTTGCAGAAGAACAGCCAGCCGGGAAAAAAGGTGGGGGCCTGAGCCAGATTGTGGTATTGGTCTACACTGTCCCGGGTTGTATGCCCTGCAGAAAAAAACGCCAAAAACCCCGGGGGGGTTTTTTAATTGGTGGTGCCTGAGCCAGATTGGTGTTTTTGGGGCTCACACGGGCCCTTTGTTTGTAGCCTGAAGAAAAAAGCCAGCCCGGGGTTTAAAGGTGGTGCCTAAAGCCGGGTTGTGGAAATTGGCTCTTCACTCCCCTGTATGTTTTGACCTGCAGAAGAACGGGCCAGACCGGGGTTTAAAGGTGGTGCTAAAGCCAAAATTTTGGGGTATTGACATTTACACTCCCACCTGTTTGAAATTGACCTCAGAAAAACAGCCGACCAGGGTAAAGGTGGGCTGAGCCAACTTGGGTTTTGGGCTCTTCATCCCCTTGTATGTATGCCCCGGCAGAAGAACACCCCAGACCGGGGTTAAAAGGTGGTGCCTGAGCCAGACTTGTGGTTTTGGGGCATTTCATGGGGCCTTTTATGTATGACCTGCAGAAGAACCCGCCCGGGAAAAGGTTGTGCGGGCCCAAAATTGTGGTATAGGCTTTCCTGCCTGTTTTTTGGGACCTGCAGAAGAAAACCCAGACCAGGGTAAAGGGGGTTTGCCTGAGCCAAAATTTGGGTTTTTTGGGCTCAAAATACACCTGTAGGGTATGACCTGCAGAAAAAAACAGCCGGGACCAGGGAAAAGATGGTCCCTGAGCCAGACTTGTCATTTTGGCTCTACATCCCCTGTATGTTTGCCCTGAAAAAGAACAGCCAACCAGGGAAAAGGTGGTGCCTGAGCCAGTTTTGTGTTTTTGGCCTCTAAAATACACCTGTATTTTTTCCTGCAGAAGAACGCCGGACCAGGGAAAAGAGGGTTGCCTGTGTAAGCTTGTGGTTTGGTTAAAACTGCCCTGTATGTAGATCTCCCAGAAGAACAGCCGCCTGGATAAAAAAGGGTGCCGGGAAAAAATTTTTGGTGGTTTTTAGCTTTTAAAATGGTTTATTTGTTTGACCTGCAGAAGAAACCGGATTGGGTAAAGGTTGGCCTGGGGCCGGGTTTTGTGTTATTGGCATACACTAAAAATTTTGGTATGTTTTGACTGCAGAAGAACAGCCAGCCCGGGAAAAGGGGGTGCCTGGGGCCAAAGGCTTGTGGTTTTGGCTCTAAAATCCCCTGTTTTATGACCTGCAAGAAAAAACACCCAGACCAGGGAAAAGGTGGTCCGTGCCAGATTTGTGGTTTTGGGCCCTTCCCATTGCCCTGTATTTTATAACCTGCAGAAGAACAGCCAAAACCAGGGTAAAGGTGGTGCTGAGCCAGACTTGGGGTTATAGGCTTACATGCCTGTTTTGTATAAACCTGCAGAAGAAAACCCGCCCGGAAAAGGTGGTCCGGGCCCAAGACTTGTGGTATTGGCTTTACACTGGCTTTAGGTATGACTGCAGAAGAAAACCCAAAGACACGGTAAAGGTGGTTTCCCTGGCCGACTTGTGGAAATTTGGCTTTTCACTGCCCTGTATGTTTTGGCCCTTAAAAAAAAAACAGCCTGCAGGGTAAAGGGTGGGTTTCTGAGACAAAATTTGTCCCCTTTTGGCCCTTTTACACTGAAATTTATTATGCCCTGCAGAAGAACCCCCGGGGGAAAAGGGGTGGGTCCCTGAGCCGATTGGGTTTTGGCACTGGGATGGGGCCTTTATGTAGGGCCCTGCAAAAAGAACGGGGCCCAGGGTAAAGGTGGTGACTGAGCCCAAAATTGGGTATTGGCTTTTTAAATTTGCCTGCATTTTTGATTGCAGAAGAACAGCCAGCCAGGGTAAAGGTGGTGTCTGAGCCAGATTGGGGTTTTTGGAATTGCTGAGTGTATGTTTGACTGCAGAAAAAAACAGCCGCCCAAAGAGTGAAGGTGGTCCCTGACCCGACTTGGGGTTTTTTTAAACCTACATTCCCCTGTATGTAATGCCCGCAGAAGTACCCCAGCCCGGGTAAAGGGGGGTACCTGAGCCAGATTGTGGTTTTGGCTCTACATGCCCTGTAGTAGGCTGCAGAAGTACAGCCAGACCAGGGTTTGGTGGGTGCCTGAGCCGGGCTTGTGGTATTGGCCTCCCCTGAAACCTGCATGTATGACCTGAAGAAAAACAGCCGGGACCGGGGGAAAAGGGGGGTCCCTGACCCGGGAAACTTGTGGTATTGGCTCTAAATGCCCTGTAGTATGCCTGCAAAAAAAACAGCCGACCGGGTAAAGGTGGTCCCTGGGGCCAAAACTTGTGGTATTGGCTCCCCATGCCCTTTTATGTATGCCCTGGGGAAGAACAGCCAAAACCGGGTTTAAAGGTGGGGGTCTGAGCCGACTTGGGGTAGGGGGCTTAAAATGCCCTGTATGTTTTGCCCGCTGAAAAAACACCCAGCCCCGGTTAAGGTGGTGACTGACTAGATTGTGGTTTGGCTTACATTTGGCCTGTATGTAGCCCGGGCGGGAAGAAAAGCCAACCAGGGTTTAAAAGGGGGTTTGACTGAGCCAGACTTGTGGTATTGGCTTTAAAAGGCCCTGTATGTATGACCTGTGAAAAAAGCCGACCAGGGTTTAAAGGGGTAAACTGAGCCAAAACTTGTGGTATTGGCCCCTACCTGCCCCTGTTTTGATGACCTGCAGAACAACAGCCGGGCCCGGGGGTAAAACGTGGTGCCAAAAAGGCCTTTTTTGTGGTTTTTGGGGCCCTTTAACTGGGGCCTGTTGTATGACTGCAGTTTAAAACCCCAAAAACAGGAAAAAGGGTGGTGCTTGACCCAAAGACATTTTGGTTTTTGGGGTTTTACATCCCCTTATTTTGGGACCTGCAGAAGCGACCGGGGTTTAAAAGGTGGTGGGGCCCAAGACGTTTTGGTTTTTGGCTTACCTGTTTGTATGATGACCTGCAAAAGAACGGGCCGACCAGGATTAGGTGGTGCCTGAGCCGACTTGTGGTGTTTATTCAAACACTCCCATGTTGTATGACCTGCAGAAGAAAAAGTCGGGACCGGGGTTTAAAGGTGGGGGCCCCCTTGACCCAAGCTTGTGGTTTTGGGCTTTTACATGCCCTGTATGTAGGGCCTGCAGAAGAAAAACCCCAAGACCGGGTAAAGGTGGTGCCGGGCCCAAGATTTGTTGTTTTGGCTCTCCCAATGCCCTAAATTTTGGGCCCTGTGGGAGAACAGCCGACCAGGGAAAAGGTGGTGCCTGACCGGATTTTGTCGCTTTGGGCCCTTTTAACAGCCCCCTGTATGTATGACCTGCAAAAGAAAAAGCCGGGACCGGGGTTTAAAGGGGGTTCCCTTTGGAGCCGGTTTGGGGTTTTTTGGCTTTTACATGCCCTGTAGGGTATAAACCTGCAGAAGAAAAAACCCCAGACAGGGGTTTAAAGGTGGTGCCTGACCGACATGTGGTATTGGCTTTACACTCCCCTTTGTATTTATGCCCTCCCGAAAAGAACAAAAACCGGGGTTTAAAGGGTTTGGTTTGGCCTCAGCAAACTTGGGGTTTTGGGTTAAACTCTGTGCCTTTTATGTTTTGACATGCAGAACGGGCCGGGAATTCAGGGTAAAGGTGGTTTTCTGGCCAGACTTGTGGTATTAAACTTACACTGAAACCTGTATGTTAAACCCTGCAGAAGAACCCCCATATAAGGGAAAAAGGTGGTGCCTGACCCAAGACTTGTGGTATTGGCTTTTCTCTGGGGCCTTTATGTATGACCTCCCGGAAGAAAAACCCCGACGGGGTTTAAAGGTGGTCCCCTTACCCGTCTTGGGGAAATTGATTTTATCCCCACTGCCCTTTTATGTATGCCCGGGCTGAAGAAAAACCCGGGAAAAGGGAAAAGGGTGGTGCCTGAACCAGACTTGTGGTATTGGCTCTACATCCCCTGTTGTAGGGGCCCTTTGCAGAAGGACAGACCAGAGTAAAGGTGGTGCCTGACCCAAGATTTTGGGGTTTTATTGGGGCTAAAACTTCCCCCTTATGTTTAACCTGCAAAAGAACAGCCAGATCAGGGTAAAGGGTGGGCCTGACCCCGGGACTTGTGGTATTGGCTCTAAACGGCCCTGTATGAAATGCCCTGCGAAGAAACAGACCGGGGTTTAAAGGGGGGTTCCCTGGCCGACTTGTGGTTTTGGCTAAAAACACTGCCCTGAATGTTTTGACCTGCAGGAAAACACCCAAAAACCGGGAAAAGGGGTGGTCCCTTTGACCCAAAACCTTGTGGTATTGGCTATACCTCCCCGAAAGGAGCCCTGCAGAGAACACCCCAAAAACCAGGGAAAAAGGGGGTGTCTGAGCCAAAATTGGGGTATTGGTTTCTACACTGCCCCTGTGTGTATCCCTGCAGAAGAACAGCCGGGATCGGGTTTAATGGGGGTTTTCCCTGACCCAAGATTTTGTGGTTTTGGCTTACACTGCCTGTTTGTATAAACCTGCGAAAGAACAGGGGGGACACGGGGGAAAAGGGGGGTTTGTCTGACCCGGGTTTTTTGGGGTATTGGCTCAAACTCGAACCTGTGTGTATGACCTGCAAAAGAACAGCCAGCCAGGGTAAAGGGGGTTTCCCTGGCCGGGACTTGTGGAAATTGGTTACACTCCCCTGTATGTATGCCCTCCCAGAAGAAAACCCAGACCAGGGAAAAAAGGTGGTGCCTGAGCCAAAATTGGGGTTTATTGGCTCTACACTGCCCTGTATTTTAAAATGTGAAGAACAGCCAAAACTGGGGTAAGGTGGTGCCTGACCCAGATTTGGGGTTTATTGGCTCTACCTCCCTGTATGTATGACCTGGGGAAAGGAAAAGCCAGACCGGGTTTAAAGGGGGTTTTGCCTGACCCAAGACTTGTCGCTTTGGTTTAACACTGCCCTGTTTGTTGCCTTTTGGAAAAACAAAAATAACCCGGGGTTTAAAGGTGGTGCCTGAGGACTTGTGGTATTGGCTTACACTGAACCGGATGTAGGGACCGGGCCAAAAAAAGAACACCCAGACCAGGGAAAAGGTGGTGCCTGAGGCCGACTTTTTCATTTTTGGACTCTGAAATCCCCTGTTTGTAGGGCCCGGGAAGAAAAACGCCAGACCGGGAAAAGGTGGTCCCTGACCCAGATTTGTGGTTTTGGCTTTTCCACTGCCCTGTATGTATGACCTGCGGGAAGAACAGCCGGGGACGGGGGTAAAAGGGGTTTGCCTGAGGCGGATTTGTGGTTTTGGGCCCTTACACTCCCCTGTTTATAAAATGTAAAACAACACCCCAGCAAAGGGTAAAGGTGGTCCCTGACCCAAAATTTGTGGTATTGGCTTTCATTTCCCCTGTATTTTTGACTTGCAGAAGAACAGCCAGACCGGGAAAAAGGTGGTGCCTGACCCGGGACTTGTGGTATGGCTCTACATTGCCTGTATGTATGCCCTTGCAAAAGAAAAGCCGGACCAGGGTAAGGTGGTGCCTGACCAGACTTGTGGTTTGGGGCCCCAACACTCCCCTGTTTTATGAATGTAAAAAGAAAGCCAGACTAGGGTAAAGGTGGGGGCCTGAGCCAGATTTGTGTTTTTGGATCTACACTGCCTGTATGTATGATTTTGCGAAGAACAGCCGGGACCGGGAAAAGGGTTTGGTGCCGGAGCCAGACTTGGGGTTTTGGGCCCCTACACTGTGCCTGTTGTATGACCTGCAAAAAAACAAAAGGGACCGGGTAAGGTGGGCCTGAGCCAGACTTGGGGTTTTTTGGCTCTACACTCCCCCTGTATGTAGGGACCTGCAGAAAAAAACAGCCGGGCCAGGGAAAAGGTGGTCCCTGAGCCGGGCTTTTGGTTTTGATTACACGGGCCCCTCTATGTATGCCCTTGCAGAAGAACACCCCAGACCGGGGTAAAGGGGGGGTGCCTGGGCCCAGCTTGTCGAAATTGGCTCCCCCTTCCCCTGTATGTTTGCCCTGCAGAAGAAAAGCCAAAATAAGGGAAAAAGGGGTCCCTAAACCAGATTTGTGGTATTAAATTTACACGGGCACCTGTATGTATGTCCTGCGGGAAGAAATCCATTTCAGGGAAAAGGTGGTCCCTGAGCCAAAACTTTTTGGTTTTGGCTCTACATGCGCCTGTTTGTAGGGGGCCCTCCCGGGAAAAAACAGCCCAGGGAAAAAGGTGGGGGCCTGGGGCCAGTTGTGGTATTGGAAATTTACACTGCGGCCTGTATGTAGGACCTGCAAAAGAAACACCAGCCCGGGGTTTAAAGGGTTGGTGTGAGCAAAATTGTGGTATTGGACTTTCACGCGCCTGTATGTATGCCCTCCCAAAAGAACGCCGAGGGGGGGTAAAGGGGGTTTTCCCTTTGAGCCAGACTTGGGGTTTTGGCTCTACACTCCCCTGTATGTTTAAACCGCAGAGAACAGCCAGACCAGGGAAAAGGGTTTGGTCCCTGACCCAGATTGTGGTTTTGGCTCAATACTCCCCTTTGTATGTATGATCTGCAGAAGAAAAGCCAGACCAGGGTAAAGGTGGTGCCTGAGTCAAAATTTTTTTTTGGGGCTCTAAACTGCGACTGTATGTAGGCCCTGCAAAAAGAGTAGCCAGACCGGGGTAAGGTGGTGCCTGAGGACTTGTGGTTTTGGGCTTAAACTGCCCCTGTTTTTTGACCTGCAAAAAAAAATCCCCAGACCGGGTAAAGGTGGTGCCTGAGCCAGTTTTTGTGGTATTGGCTTTTAAATTTCCCTTTATGTATGACCTGCAAAAAGAACGGGCCAGCCCCCCGGGGGGTAACGGTGGTCCCTGAGCCCGACTTGGGGGTATTGGTCTACACTCCCCTGTATTATGACCTGCAGAAAAAACGCCAGCCAGGGTAAAGGTGGGGGCCTGAGCCAGACTTTTTGGTTTATTGGCTTTCCCTTTGGCCCCTGAAATGTATGACCTGCAGAAATTTCAGCCAGACCGGGAAAAGGTTTGGTTTCCCTGACCCGACTTTTTGGGTTTTGGGGTTAAATTGTTTGTATATAGGGACCTGCAGAAGAAAACCCCGACCGGGTTTTAAAGGTGGTGCCTAGCCAGACTTGTGGTTTTGGGCTCTAAAACCCCCTTTGTATTTTTGGGGACCTGCGGAACAGCCAGACCGGGTAAAGGTGGTCCCGGGCCCGGGACGGGGGTGGTATTGGTCTCCCAATCCCCTGTATTTTATGCCTGGGGAAGAACAGCCGGGCCCGGGGTATAGGGGGTTTCCCGGAAACCCCGACTTGTGTTTTTGGGGCTCAAACTGTGCCTGTATGTATGCCTGCAGAAGAAAAGCCAGCCCGGGTAAAGGGGGTTTGCCTGAGCCAGATTTGTGGTATTGGCTTAAATGAGCCTGTATGTTTGACCTGCAGAAGAAAAAAGCCCGGGGTAAAGGTTTTTCCCTGAGCAGACTTGTGGTATTGGTCTAACGGGCCCCCTGTTTTTTTGACTTGGAAAAAACAGCCGGGAACGGGTTTAAAGGTGGTCCCTGAGCCAAAATTTGGGGTTTTTGGGCCCTACACTCCCCTTTAAATTTTTATAAACCCCAGAAGAAAAGGTTCATTCATCAACGTTATACATTTTCGCCTTTACTCCTGCCCTGGGAGCCCCATTGAAATGTTTTTTTTTAAATTTAAAGGGCCGGTTTCCCCAAATGAAAAATAGTTTTTTTTTACTTCCCCTTTTTTGGAAAAACTTCCTCCTGCAACCCGTGCCAGTTTGTTGGTTTTCTTTACCCAAGTTTTTGCTACATTCTTTGCTTTTCATGTTTTCTGGTTTGATACTTGGCCTACGTTTAACAGACTATTCTCTGCCTGCTGCCTGCCCTGACCTCTCTACCTGTGACTTCCTTGCCTGCTGCCTGCCCTAAATTTACCACTTGTGACCGAACGCCGACTATGTCTTCTTCCTGGGTACTACGTTGGCACATAGGTGGTCATCATGAGTGCCCACATCAAGAGTATCGACCTAGGAGCCCCCTGCAGCTAAGCCCAACCTGCCTTGTGGTTCAGCTCCTTAGACACCGCTCCTCGGTGTGGTTCGTGTCATTTCTCACAGTGAGTTATCGGGTCCACCATCTCAGTTTGAGATTCTTAGTTCACATGTTTTGATCAAAAAATGTTTAAGCCACCCCCGGCTTACAACAGGATCTCAAGGCAGGTGGTCCTACTCTATTTTTACCTCTCATTTGAGTCCAATTCAGACCTCCATAATCCAGAGAGAAAAAAAGCACCAACCTTCTAAGCATACTGCACTGATATAGCAACCTGTGGAAGTGGGCGGGGTGCAAGAAACCAAAATGGAGGCATCCATTCCTCCCTCTATACATTAAAAGCAATATATGCCAAATGCAACGTATAGTTCTGCAATTTTTTTTGTGCACAACTATACGTTGCATTTGGCATATATTGCTTTTAATTTATATAGGGAGGAATGGATGCCTCCATTTTGGTTTCTTGCACCCCGTCCACAGGTTGCTATATCAGTGCAGTATGCTTAGAAGGTTGGTGCTTTTTTTCTCTCTGGATTATGGAGGTCTGTTGACCCAAGTGAGAATTCTGAATTGGACTCAAATGAGAGGTAAAGATAGAGTAGGATAGAGTAGTATAACCTTCACTAACCTTGTTGGCACTACTTCCTCCACAGACATGTCTGCCCCTCACCTCCTGTCTCTTTCCCCCTCCTTGTAGATTGTAAGCCCTCGCGGGTAGGGTCCTCTCTCCCTCTGTCGTGCCAATTGTCATTATCACTTATCATTGTACTCGTTATGTCATGTTATGTATGTAACCCCCTCGAATGTACAGCGCCCTGGAATCAATGGCGCTTTTAAAAAATTTAAAAATAATAATAATAAATAATAATGGGGACCCCCCGCTTTTTGAGTTTTCCCTTTTGGTAGTCGGGGGGGGGTTAAAACATTTTTTTGATCAAAACATGTGAACTAGAATCCCAAAGTTTTTTTGATTATTTTAGATGCATAAATCTTCTTCAGGGGGTTTTCCGTAGTTTAATACACCATCTCAGTTCGTTACAAACTGTTTGTTATGAATTTGGTTACATTGTGATTGTTTGTAATTGTGACCTAGATAACAAATAAACCACATATTATTACAAGTCAATGCAGAAATTCAGGTCTTTCCAAACGGCTCTATTATGTTTCTTTTCTTGCAGGATAGGTTTGCAGTCGCTGAATGTAAATGAGAATCTTTGCAACTAACATTCATATTTTGAAGCATTTTTATTATGTGTTTTTGACACTTTTTGCACCTTCCACGACACGGGTGTGTGACTTATTGTAGAGAATTTGGTCAGTAGAAAGGGTGTGACTTGACATGCAACATTGTGCACCAAAATGAAGCCAACATTTTGGTGCAATTATTGGTGTAAAGTATGCTATCTAGGCAATATAAAGTTAGACAACAGTTTATCAAAAAAGAAAAATATTTAGGGCACCGTCCCCAATCAAATTGCCCCAAAAGGGCGTTTCCACCCTAACTTTGGCTATTATAGGATACGTCATCACAGTCTAATAGGTGCGGGTCCCACTTCTGAGACCTGCACCTGTCTCTGGAATAGGCCTCTGAAAGTATTGACTCAGAATGGAGAGCTGGTCGTCCTTAGGAGTTCCGGGTAGAGGTCAGCACTGTGTTCAGCTGTACTCGGAGCTCGCATGGAACAGAAAGAAGAGTCATACCAAATGTGTCCTAGTTTCTGTTCTGAGCTGATACTTTTAGGAGCCCGTTCCCAAGATTGGGAAGTTCCCAAATGGGACCTGCTTCTGCCATCAAACTCTATAGTGGGAACACCCCTTTAATTATATGCGTAGTGAACTGCTTGTCTATGGGTCCCCTTCTCTCTAGAAAAACGGTGTCCTGTAATAGCTATCTAGGGATCATCAAAACAAGAAGAGTTGTCTAAAGTAAGGTCTAAGTCAGTTACTATCTTGGTAGACTTTATAACACCCAAAAACTTTAGTAGCAGGGCCAAACACATGTAGAACCATCTCCTCTATATAAGACTATAATACAGGCAGAGCCATCTTACTGTCAGGATGGATTTTCCCTTTTAATCCATTCCTGATCCAGTTGCTATCTCTGTTCCAAATTCAAGGTGTTTATGTCTCAGCTTAAAGATTAACAAGAGAAATGAGAGTCTGATGTTAGAACAGGATTTAATGTTTTCCTACAAATCACTAACCTGACATTACCAGCAATATGGGCCCCTGGGCATAGCAGTGCAGTGGGCGCTGCCTAAATACATAACATTGCATCAGGCCATATCTCTAGCCACCCCAAACATGACACCATGTGAGGACATGCCTATAACAACCCCTGAGCACACAGCCTACGTTGGGATACCCCACTGACATCTTGTAAGCAGTCTTCAGTTTTCAAGACTAAACGACAGGGCAGGGAGCCGATGGCTTCCTGTCTACCACAGTTTTTAACTGTTTGCACATCCTAACAAGACACAAAAAGTTAAATAAGCAGCCCCTACCCAAAGATCCTGGGACATACATTCACCACCTGGGGCCTCAAGGCTTGTGGGGCCCCGGGCAACTGCTTAGTGTGCCCAATGGATAGGGGGACTTTGCTTTTACCAAAATTTTACCCAGGGGTTTCCACAAATCTTAATCTAGCACTCCTGTACCTTTGCAAACAGCACAGGAAGAAAGTCCTGTACCCAAGCCATTCACCAGGAAAGCAGGAGAACAGAGACGCTCACAACTCCCTAATGTCAGCGACCTGTACTTCCTACAGGAACAATTCTTTGCCGTCCCATCATTCATAACCCAGCCCTCACTATGGGAAAAACAAACTGAAGGAGCAAACTTCAGCTAAGGTTACAGGGGAGACAGGGGGGAGAAGTATGTGTGGGATCTGGGCTTGAAGGGACTTTTATGAAAAGCACATGGCTCCACATTATAACTGGCTGTAAGAATTAGCAACAGCCACCGGATTCAAGGGAAACCATCCAAATATATCTGTGAAGATCAGGTATAGACAGTGTGAGAGAATGTATCACTTCACTTTATTCCTATGCAGAGGATTTGGAGCAGTGTATCAGGAGAACACAGCACCATCTATCATAAAGATAGTTTACGAAATTCTCAATTTTAATTCCATTTAGATAGAAAATAAAATGTAATTACACGCACAATGAAATTGTTGTAAAAAGCAATTTGGGTGTCTACTTTTCCTCTTTTGTTTTTACGCTCCGGGGGTAAAATATTTTGGTTCTTAGTTTTAGGAGTTATATAAAAAAAACAAAAATTTCTCTCCCCCTGACCGGGAAAAAACTGGGGACTTTATAATGCAGAAAAAAAATTTTAACATCCTGAAGTCCAAGCTTTTTGATAAATTAAAAAAAGGGTTTAGGGGACGGAACAATAGCAAAAATTTTTGGAAGTTGTAAAAAAGTACTATAGTATTATAGCATTAAACTGTATTTTTCTTGTAATAAGCATTTATTTTTGTAGTTTTTATTCTTGTACATGGGGGAAAGAAATTAAAAAGAAAGTTATATTTGTGAAACATAGGGAAAATTTATTATAGAGGTTATTTTCCCGGTACGGGGGGCCCCAGTTTTTTATAGTAGTTATTTTTCTTGAAAATTTAGGGAAAAGTATTATAGTAGTTATATTCTTGTACGGGGGGGACAGTTTTTTTGGTATTTATTTTTCTTGAAACATAGGGGGCAGTATTTAGTAGTTAAATTCGGGGTAAAATTTTAGGGGGCAGATAATAGTAGTTATAGTTTTTGGGTTCATAGGGGCATTATTATAGGGTTTTAATTTTTTTTTTCTTGCCATAGGGGCAGGGGGATATTATTTTAAAGGTTTTGGGTAAAATAGGGGAAAAGTTTTCTGGGGATTTTAAAAATTCGTAATTAAGGGGGCAGTTTTTATAGAAAGCTATTTTTTCTTGTAAATGGGGGCCCGTATTATATTTAAGCATATTTTTTGTACATAGGGGCAGTAAAAATTATTTGTTAAAACCCTTGTCTTTGGGTTGAAGTTTTAATAGTTTTAAAATTTCTTGTAAAAGGAAAGGGCTTTTATTTTTATTTGGGTTTTTAATTCTTGTAATAGGAGCAGTATTTATAGTATTATATTTTTGTACATGGGGAGACAGTATTTTTGGGAGTTAAATTTTTTGGACATGGGGGGCAGTTTTTATAGTAGTTATTTCTTGTTCATGGGGGAAAGTATTATAGTATTTTTAATTCCCTTTTTTCCATGGGGGCATATTATAGTAGTTTTTTCCCTTGTACAAAAAGGGGCGGGGATTAGGGTAGTTATTTTTTCGGGTTTATTTGGGGAAGCAATTTTTAGTATTTATTTTTCTTGACATAGGGGGCAGTATTATAGTAGTTATATTCTTGTTAATTTGTGTAATATTATAGTAGTTGTAAAAATAATACCAAATTCTTATGGGCAGAGGTGTCTGTGCACCATTTGTAGCTATACCCCTGTTTACTCCACTCAGCTGTCACTGGATCATTTATAGTATAATATATCAGGAGATACAATATAACACATAATTATATTAACCACAGTAAAAGCTCCAGACTGGCTAATCACCGCTATCACCCGGCCGTTACAGTGCGAATGGGCAGTGTCGCCCGCCCGCTCTGTTTAACCCTTCAGATGCTGCGGCAAAGATGGCCGCGGCGTCTGCATGAATGAAGATCGGTGCCACGCCTCGATCTTCAGGGCGATCGGCATCGGCGCAGCATACCTGCAGTGATCCGACGACCCGGACATGGCAGCGGGGAGCCATGTGAACGTTCCCCTCACTGCCATGTCCTGGCTTGCCCCACTTCCGGCCGCAGACAGGAAGTGGGGAAACTGCCATCTTTGTACAGTCTAATGCATTGTCTATGCAATGCATTAGACTGTATTAACGATCATGCCCCCTAGTGGTCAAGCACCCTAGGTGGACTCAATGTTACAGTAAAAAAAAAATAAATAAAGTTTTAAAGTAAAAAAAAAAAGTATTAGACGTTCAAATCACCCCCCTTTTCCCCATTTTACAAATAAAAACAATAAAATAATAAAAAAGTTACACATATTCGGTATCGCCGCATCCGAAAAAGTCTGATCTATAAAAATATAACATCATTTATCCTGTACACTGAACACCGTAGAAGAAAACAAATTCCAAACGCCAAAATTGCGTTTTTTGGTCATTTTACGTCACTTAAAAAATGTAATAGAAGTGATCAAAAAAATCGCATGCATTCCAAACTGCTAGCGATAAAAAGTACAATTCAGTCCGCAAAAAATGCATCCTCACCGCCGTCCATAGGTGTTAGTACAAAAAAGTTATTGGTCGCACAAAATGGCGCCGTGGTGCAAATTTCAAAAATAGAAAAAGTTTGGAATTTTTTTACGGTACCAAAACATAACAGAAACCCTACATGTTTCGTATTTCCGGATGCGTATCAACCTGTAGAATACAGATAACACATTGTATTGACCGAAGATTGAACGCCGTAAAAGCAAAACCCCCGCAAACATGATGAAAATACTTTTTTTTTTCACAATTTGTCCCACTTGGAATTTTTTTGTGGTTTCCCAGTATATTCTATAGTACAGTGAATAACAACATTAGAAAGTACATCTTGTCCCGCAAAATAAAAGTCCTCATGTGTCTATGTAGGTGGAAAAATAAAAAGGTTATGGCTCTGGGAATGCGAGGAGGGAAAATCGAACGTGTCAACCCAAAAAAACGCCGGGTCCTTAAGGGCAGGGCTGTGGAGTCGGCAAGCGAAAGCCCCGACTCCGACTCCTCAATTTCCCAAACCTCCGACTCCTGACTCCCTCATACACGCCGCATGTTTAACTGATAACTTTACTGTAGTAAAATGGTAACATCAGGCTGTTTATCACCTTATGATACAATAATCAAGCTGGGAGCAGATTTTGGTCAAGATTATGCTGTTGAATTCTGATCCAGAGTACCACAAGTAAGGATCTGCAGGCAGTATTCGCTAAAACCAAAGGTGGATTTCCCAAATGCTAACAAAATAATAAAAATTAACATTTTGATTTTTAAGAGCAAAACAGTAACAATGCAGTTACAGGAAAGAATCTGCAGAGCTAATCAGATGCTAAATTCTTGCAAGTCAAATTTATGTATAAGATCGGGAAGATGAGTGTATATAAAATTACAGTAGCCTCATGTACAAAGCTGTAGTGGATGATAAGATATGGGGCCTGAAAGTCACAAGTTCAGAACATTGTTACCATTTTGCTTGTCAGTGTAAACTATATTTAGTGGATATGACTTTAGAACACACAAAAATTGTAACTATGCAAAACACTGCAGGAACATTTGTGGAGTCTCTGAATTTGTTCTGAGAAATATTATCGCCTCCATCAGATCCTTCATACATGACCTCACATATGATCTTATTATTTCCATGCTAGAGAACAGCCTCTCTACACTAACTTGGGTTGGGGGCAAAGCAGTGACCACAGGGGCAACATCTCTACAAATGTCAGGGTATAAAGGAATTGCCTCAGCCACAGTCAGTTTTGATGAATGGTTGATCTTCTACATGTTTGAAAACAGGTGAAAAATTTTGCTGAAATCTGTTTGCCCTGGGAGCGGAATCTTTTCCCCTGAGGCAGCGCTTTGCCTGCTCCATGTCATCAATTACACTCCTCATGTGATGAGGCTGAAGATATGGGAGCACTGGCCGGACCCAATTCCTCTTGCTCTTTGCATCAAACTAACTGGACCAACTTATTATATATTTTGGGAGTCGATCCCGTTTATGACGACTCCGACTCCTGCAAAATAGCCATCGACTCCGACTCCACAGCCCTGCTTAAGGGGTTAATAAATCTGGCGTGTGGTATGCCGTACATAGCATAGTTTTGACCCATTGTCGGTGCATTGAAAAGTGTTTGACTGTTCATACATCTATACTATAGGGCAGTTTTTTTGGGCTCAAGACATGCCAGAAAACTTCTGCAGCCCCATTCATACATGTCGTCCTTTGTGTCTATGAAATGTAGCTAGCCATTGCCACAGCTGTCTCCCTGGCTTTAGACATCCACTTAACTCCAGTAGCAGTGTGGGGTACTCTCAGTCTGGACTCCCCCGTCCCTTCTTGATATTACTGCTGCTTATTGCTAAGTTTAACTTTTATAATGTTGTGAGTTGTTTTCAATTGCCTTTAAAATGATGGGTTAAGAGTCCTTGTAAGGAATGGAAAAATCTAACAGTGCTCAGAAACAGAATACTAATGATTGAAATAAGATGCAATGCATCATGCCAGGCAATCATTCACTTAGTGTCATTTTCTTTTTAAGAGATCTATAAACCCTAAGAACTATTTGACTGGCATAGATTGCTGCATGTGCCCAACATAGTGTTGTGTGACAAGCCATGAAACACAATCCCACCAGCTGACAGTGTTCTTGTGCACTTGAACCTGTGATACCGATCCTGACCACATGGTGTGCTGTGGCGCAGAGACAGGTTCATGATAGAGAAAACAGTGTAGTTTGTGAAGATGAACCACATGTTGTCAATGTCCTTTACCTCTTCAAGCCCCAGATCAGAAAAATGCATCATGAAGCCACAGGAAAAACATGTATGGGAGAAGCCATGTGGTTCTCGCCTGCTTAACACACTATTGTCGCACCCCCCCCTAAACACCTTCATCAAGTACTGAAAAGAGGACTGATAATAAAAAGAACAACAGATTAGCAACTTATTGATGGTTTCTAGATATGGATATTATTTTTACGATGAAATAGAGACAGATAGATATTGCACATAGATAATAATAATGAGATACATAGCTAGATAAATAGATGCATAGAGAGAGATATGAGATAGATAGGTAAACAGATATAAGAAATAGAGATAGATAAATAGATATGAGATAGATAAGTAGGAGACAGAAAGATAGGTAGATATATATATAGAGAGAGAGAGATATTAGATAGATAAGGATAGCTACATAAATCATATAGAAGAAAGATAGATAGAATAATAAATATGCTATAAATATTTATATAACTATATTATATATATATAAAATTATGAGATAGATGCAGTATGAATAAAATGCTTTTAAATTCTCTCTCATTTTCGAATTTGACAAATAAATATTTTGGTTCCTAATGGGACTAACAGGTAGGTTTATTCTGTATCACGTCCATACGAAAAACAATGCATTATGTCTTTTTATTAGTGTATGTGAACATTCTGGTTTCAATTTCTTTAGTATGAGATGATAGACAGTACAGACGAGTTAGTAAAGTAAAGATGAGAAGCATAAAACATGACTCTTTGGAAAAGACATCTCTTTACCAATCAGAGGCGGTCCAATTCTGATACTGCCATGAAAAAGCCTTTTCTGCCTATGCAGCTTGGTTAGCAGAAGTGCAGTGACATCCGTCTCCTCCGGGGCCCCATACACAGTAGGGTTAGCAGAGGTGCAGTGACATCCATCTGCCGGGGCCCATACACAGTAGGGTTAGCAGAGGTGCAGTGACATCTGTCTGCTCCGGGCCCCATCACAGTAGGTTAGCAGAGGTGCAGTGACAACAGTCTGCTCTGGTGCCCCATACAAAGTAGGTTAGCAGAGGTGTCAGTGACATCGTCTCTCTCGGGGCCCCATACACAGTAGGTTAGCAGAGTGCAGTGACATCCATCTGCTCTGGGGCTCATACACAGTAGGGTTAGCAGAGGCAGTGACTGCATCTGTCGGGGCCTCATACACAGTAGGGTTGCAGAGTGCAGTGACATCCGTCTGCTCTGGGGCCCATACACAGTAGGGTTAGCAGAGGTGCAGTGACATCCATCTGCTCTGGGGCACATAAAAAGTAGGGTTAGCAGAGGTTCAGTGACATCTTTCTGCTCCAGGCCCCATACACAGTAGGGCTAGCAGAGGTGCAGTGACATCTGTCTGCTCTGGGGCCCCATACACAGTAGGGTTAGCAGAGGTGCAGTGACATCTGTCTGCTCTGATGCCCCATACACAGTAGGGTTAGCAGAGGTGCAGTGACATCCGTCTGCTCTGGGGCCTCATACACAGTAGGGTTAGCAGAGGTGCAGTGATATCCGTCTGCTCCGGGGTCCATACACAGTAGGGTTAGCAGAGGTGCAGTGACATCCGTCTGCTCCGGGGTCACATACACAGTAGGGTTAGCAGTGGTGTAGTGACATCCGTCTGCTCCAGGGCCCCATACACAGGGTTAGCAGAGGTGCAGTGACATCCGTCTGCTCCAGGGCCCCATACACAGTAGGGTTAGCAGTGGTGCAGTGACATCTGTCTGCTCCAGGGCCCCATACACAGTAGGGTTAGCAGAGGTGCAGTGACATCCGTCTGCTCTGGGGCCCCATACACAGTAGGGTTAGCAGAGGTGCAGTGACATCTGTCTGCTCCAGGCCCCATACACAGTAGGGTTAGCAGAGGTACAGTGAAATCGTCGCTTGGGCCTCATACACAGTAGGGTTAGCAGAGGTGCATGAAATCCGTTGCTCTGGGCCCCATACCAGAGGGTTAGCAGAGGTCAGTGACATCCGTCTGCTCGGGACCCCATAACAGTAGTGTTAGCAGAGGTGCAGTGAAATCAGTCTGCTCCGAGGCTCCATACACAGTAGGGTTAGCAGAGGTGCAGTGTCTGGTCCAGGGCCCCATACACAGTAGGCTTAGAAAAGGTTCAGTGATACATCTGCTCCAGGGCCCCATACACAGTAGGGTTAGCAGAGGTGATGTAAGTATTTATATCTGCAAAAATATAAAAAAATGAGATTAACTGAAGAAAGATAGATAGATAGATAGATAGATAGATAGATAGATAGATAGATAGATAGATAGATAGATAGATAGATAGAGATAGATAGATATGAGATAGATAGATAGATATGAGATAGATAGATAGATAGATATGTGATAGATAGATAGATAGATAGATAGATAGATAGATATGAGATAGATAGATAGATAGATAGATAGATAGAAAGATAGGTAGATAGATAGATATACGATAGATACATAGATATATAGATAGATATGAGATAGATAGATAGATAGATATGGGATAGATAGAGAGATAGATAGATACATAGATATCATATAGAAAGATAGATAGATAGATAGATAGATAGATAGATAGGGCCTCATGAATGAAAACTTTCTAGGTGTAAGACTTTCTTTGTTGCCCATAGCAACCAATCAGAGCATCCCTGAGCGTCATTTTCCAGAGCACTATATGAAATGAAAGGGGAACTCTGGTTACTTTGAGCCCTGATTGGTTGCTATGGGCAACAAAGACAGTCTTACACCTAGAAAGTTTTCATACCTGTGGCCCATAGATTACAGATGTACTAGAAAGACTCTGGTCTTAAACTTCACTTTAGCAGTCAGAGCTACAGTACTGTATATAAACTTAAGATTTGGTCCTGAGGACTGATCGAACAATACGTGGCCACCTAGTCCCGTCAGACATAGAGAAGAGTTTGCTAATCTTCATAATAGAGTATTTAGTAGTAGTGACAGCGATAAACGTCTGCCTGTATAATCCGAAGACAAAGCTCTGGGCGACGTTCTCCTCTGCAGACTCTCGGGATCAGGCAGCGCTGGCTGCTATGTTGTAGAATGAAGGAAATATTTTCAGCATTTTTTACACTTGCAGAGCAAGTGAGGTCTTTTCTGAGAAGTCTTCTGGTCAGAGGGCGACAGCAGAAAAAAAACATAGAACATGAGTCCTGTGAAAACGTATGCCATAGATAATAAATAGCAGGTCACCGAGGACTGGGCTGTGACGTCTCTGAGGAGTCGGAGAGTTGACAAATGGCTCTGTTTTTTCCATTGTTATACTTTTGGCCTCGATGTCTCTTTTACACAATATTGGATCAGTAATAAATTGTTTCCAAAATAAAAGTCTGCGCCATTAACAATCTGTTCTACTTTATCATTTACACTATTTTATTAAAGAGAACATTTCTCACTAGAACCTTCAAGAATTATCTTTGTCAAGTGTATGTAAAACAGTGTCTTCTCCAGCACTGAGGACTAATTCAAGGAAACAAGTACAGTCAGTCCCCGGGTTACAAACAGGACAGGGACTGTTAGGTTTGTTAAGTTGAATTTGTATGTAAGTCGGAACATGTATATTTATTAAATGTAACTCCAGCACAAAATTTTTTTTTTTTTTAGTTTTGGATAGTGCATGGAAGAGTTTTTACGTTTGTTTTGCAGTCTGTGCCCCAGTTAAGCAGATTTCACCTCATTTTCACCTAATGTGCTGCTGTGGCCTGCTGGAACTTGTCATAACACAGCTACTATCTTCTATGGAACTACAAGCGCCAGCATGACCCATAAGTCTCCGTTTGTAACTAGGGTACAGATATAAGTCAGAACAATGTAAGTTGGGCAGTGCCTGCTCCTTGCAATTGCTCAGGTCCCCAATTTACTATGCAATTCTTTGTGGAAAGGTATCTCAGGAGAAAACTATTTAGTAGTGCATGGCGGTATTATTTGGAAACTGAATTGCAGTAGTATGTGTGAAGAATATATTATACAGATGTTTTTTTTTTGGCTATGTCATAACTAGTAGTATTATATTATGTGGGCTGCAAAAAGCCATTATCTTGCATTGCATGACAGAATTATGTGCTCTTAAAGGGGGATTCACTTTTCAGTAATTAGCTTAATCATTTTGCACACGGTAAATAAAGAGTATTACCAAATACATTGCTGTATTGATTTTGTTTCATTTCAGACTTACAGCTGTTCTTGTCTCCTGCCTGTTTCTCTAGTACTGACCACCTCTCTCTGCTCCTGCAGTGGCCGGGCAGGTGATGTCACTCGCCGCTGTGCTTATCAGCAGTATGGAGCTTCCCAGTTTCTGATCTTATTTTACTAGTGAGAAAACCTTCAATCCTTAGGGCATATTTACACAGAGTATTTGTGGAGCATATTTCGGTGCGTAGTTGCGTCAAAATAAACCTTGCAAATACGGTAAAAAGAATGTTATTAGTAAAATCAACTGGCATTTAAATGACTTTACGATCTTATATCTCAGCGTGTAAAGTACACCCGTAAGAAAAAGTGACCTGCTGCTTCCTATGGGCAATTACATGGCAAGAAATAGAAAGGTATGCGAGGCCAGTGCGTCTTTCAGCAGCGCTAATAAAGGTGCATTGTGGCACATACTTGTACGCTCCGCAATACGCTGTGTGAACGTACCCAAAGAGTTACTGACCTAGGATCAGCTTTGTACCATCCTGTCAGGTC
Organism: Phyllomedusa bahiana; assembly: GCA_025379985.1. Lineage (NCBI taxonomy): Eukaryota > Metazoa > Chordata > Amphibia > Anura > Hylidae > Phyllomedusa > Phyllomedusa bahiana. Next base: position 37,823 of record JAODAL010023385.1, on the reverse strand, counting down.
TGCCTAGCACATAGCTGTGTCATTACATCAAAAATAGTAGAGTCACTAAGCAGCTAGCAGTGTGTTTTGGCATTAGTACATTTTTCTCACTAGAAGCTTTTTCTCATGTAAAATTCAGCTCTGCTAGCTCATAATTACACATAATTACAGCCAGACATCCTGCTTATTAGACAGAGTAATTGTTCTACTCCACTATACCCACTTATTAATAAATGACTACCTCCAGGGCCTTTCTTCTAACATAGTGGATCGTTTTCTACAATCCCTCTATCAGCAATATACTTGCAACAGGCATAGCTAGGAATAGGAGCTGGCAGAGCTGAAATGTCAGTCACTGCTATAGACCCACCCACAGCCTGAACAGGAAGTGGTAGCCTGAAGAGGCCGTGAAGAGTGAAAACAGGACAACCCCTGTAAATTATGGGGAAAAAAGGCATATATCAAGGACCGATTTTTTTAAATTTTTTATAATTGAACTGGCCCTGCCGGCACTCTAAGCTCATGTTATTACATGTATATGATATACATATTGTATCACTTCTAAGAAACCACAATAAAAGGCTTCTTGGTGACCACTGTGGTCCATATAGGCTATGTCCACTTTTGAATATAATTTTACAATTTAGCCTACTTAAGAAGTTTTGTAACTTTGTAAATACTTTGGACCTCATGTATGAAAACGGTCTAGGGCTAAGAATTTCTTTGTTGCCCATAGCAACCAATCAGAGCTCATAGAACCAAATAGAGCTCCCCTTTCATTTCAGGTAGTGCTCTGAAAAAATTAAAGGGGACCTCTGATTAGTTGCTATGGGCAACAAAGAAAGTCTTAGACCTCAACAGTTTTCATACAGGCCCCCCACTGTATTACTCATCTTTTACTGGTTATAGCCAGTATAACACTCCAGAGCTGCCTTCACAATTCTTCTGGTTGTCACTAGAAACAATTTACATGTTGGTTGTCAGACACTGTTCTATAATATAGGGAATCAGTAAGGATCGGTCCACACAATGGATTTTCACACAGATTTGCAGAATCCACATGTATTCTGCTCTGATACCCAAATGAATAACGCCTGTTCTCCTATCCTACTGGTTTTCATAGTAATTAGCCCTGCAGTTTATACAGAACAGACTTTCAGAAAAAAAAAATCTGACATGTCATGTATAGATGTGACCTCCACATCAGGGAAACTGCATCAGGTAGCCAAGACATGGATGAGCCACATGGAATGAGACTGATCCATACCCAATACCACCACATCCAAAGTAAAAATCTACAGAGAAATCCAAGGGTATAGAATACTATTGTTTATTTCAACTCCTTAACGACCACCCACCGTCTTTTGACGTCGGCTGGTGCGGGTCGTTCGTCTGCAGCGACGTTTTTGGGCGTCGCTGCATACATCGGAGTTTGCGGCGCCCGGCGCCGCAATTGCGCTACGATCGGAGCTATACAAAACAGCCCCCCAGATCATGTCCTGTGAGCATCGGGGAGCAGAGGAAACCTCCGCAACCCGATGCTTGAACCCTTTGATTGCGGCAGTGCTTTACCACAGCACAATCAAAGGGTTCCCCTGCTCTGTCAGGTGATCGGAACACCCGGTGACCCAGCAGAGCCCGGAGAACGGCTGCACAGTCAGCCCTGGGGACCTAGAGTGGCCCCAGAGCTGTCTGTGTAACAAGCCCGTGAACAGACCAGCCTGTGTGCTGTCCTGAACACTGCCTGTGTCAGACTGAGGCATTAAAGGAAAGGGGCTGAGAAGCCCGCAGCGCTCTCTGTTGGTTGTAACAAATCCTCATTTGCTTTTGACCCACCGAGTCTTGAGAAAGCAAAAAGGATTTTTTAGCCAAGCCAGTAGCTCTCATCTACAGACAACGCTGTTTCGGGATTTTTGTCCCTCTTCAGTGCCGGGTAGAGAAGATACTGGCTGGCTGTGTGGGAGGCATCGGGTAGCTCAGGAAGGGAAGATCTCTCCTTAAGGAGAGCACCGATGCCTCCCACACAGCCAGCCAGTATCTTCTCTACTCTGCACTGAAGAGGGACAAAAATCCCGAAACAGCGTTGTCTGTAGATGAGAGATACTGGCTTGGCTAAAAAATCCTTTTTGCTTTCTCAAGACTCGGTGGGTCAAAAGCAAATTGAGGATTTGTTACAACCAACAGAGGGCGCTGTGGGCTTCTCAGCCCCTTTCCCATAATGCCTTGTGATATGCAGATGCTAAGTAGAGGGCGAAAAGGCAAAACAAAAACTCTACAAGCCGTTCGTTCGGTGCTCTCCTTAAGGAGAGATCTTCCCTTCCTGTGTCAGACTGACACAGATTATTATGTATTAGCATATATGAATATGCTAATACATTACCAAGTGTAAAAAAAAAAAAAAATGTAAAACAGTTCTCCCTTCAGGGGAATAAAAAAAAAGTTAAAAAAAAAACATAAAAAGTGTAAAAAAAAAATAAATAAAATAAACAATAAAATAAAAATAAATATTTAATAAAAATAATTGTGCATACATTACACACACAAAAAAAAACTACACATACTTGGTATCCACACGACTGTAATAACCTGTAGAATTAATCCAACAAGTTATTAAGTGTGAAATGTGAATGGTATAAAAAAATAAATAAATAAATAATAAATTTAAAAAAATAAATAAAAAATACTGCAATTATTTATAAGTGAACTTAATCTACTCCCCCATAAAGTACAACTTGTCTCGAATAAAACGAGGCCTCATCCAACTGCATCATTGAAGAAATAAAAAATGTACAACTGTTGAAACGCAAGGAGGCAAAAACTAAGAAAATTTTCTGGTCATTAACTACTTTTCAGGCGTTCGGCTTAAGGGGTTAAAGTGCCATTAATTTCAAAGTGATTTAAAAATGAAAAGGGGTTTGAAGAGGAGCTGTGACCTCTCCTACTATGTCTGGTTTAGTAAATCCTTGTGTTCCCTGTGACATAACCATTCTAGAGCATCTTCTCCTATAACCGTGTTGTGCTGTTCCTCTGTTATTCCCCCTGGAAATGTATTACTGAATCAGTCAGATGGGTGTGACCAGTGCAGTTTTCAAAAGGGCGTGTCCCTACACATACTGACTGTCAGCACTGATTGGCCAATGTCAGACCTGGACACACGCCCAATTGGTAACAACCACCTGGGTGAACAATTTTTTGTAGGTATAACAGGAGAACCACACAATGTATAGGTCTGAAGAAAGAGGCTCTACTATTGTTATTTCAAAGGTAACACAATGGTTTACCAAAACAGACATGTCAGGAACAGTCAGCTCCCATTCAGTACATAACACGAGACCAAAATGAGTACAATAACCAACACAAACTGGTTCAGAGGGAGAGAGGGTTCTGCTTGTGAGGTCTTAACATCTACAAGGGAGGGAACACTTCACAGGATTCAAATCACTAGAGAAGGTACTGGAAAGAGGTAATTGAGTCATTGCTTTGGTACTTGGCAGTGAATGCTGGAAGATTTCAGCTCTGAAGCTTCCAAGATTGTAAACTTAGCTGTGGACCATGCTGTAATACACAAGTAGGGAGCGACCTATCAATCATATCGAGATAGGTCAGTATAACTGCCAAGCATATATATATAGATATATACATATATATATATATATATATATATATATATATATATATATATTATATAATATATATATATATATACACATATATATAAACATACATATATGTAATATATATATATATATATATATAATATATATATATATATGAAACACAATACAATGTCAGCAGCACACTACTAGCACTAAGGCAATAGAAAAAGAACATAGGAATTTTTGGAAAAGCACTTCTGCTACTTAGAATACATGAAAAATTTGAGGTTCTTAGTGCACATTTTTGATCAAAACCGTATAAGCCCCCCTGCCAATCGACAAGGCGACCTCAATACAGATGGAACCTATGCTATATGTTACCTCTCTTGGTGCCTGTTCAGACCTCCACATTTCAGGGATGTCTTTAAATTAATGCAGTGTACCTTTTAGCTGGAATATCTACTCTCTCTGAAATGTGGAGGTCTGAACAGGCACCAAGAAAGGTAACATATAGAGTAGGTTCCCTTCTGTATCGAGGTTGCTTTGTCGATTGGCAGGTGGGCTAATACAGTTTTGATCAAAAATGTGAACTAGGAACCCTTAATTTTTCATGTATTCCAAGTAGCACAAATACTTTTCCAAAAATTCCTATGTTCTTTTTGATAGTTTTTTAGTGCTAGTAGTGTGCTGCTGATATTGGATTGTGTTTTTATGTTACTGCCACATCAGTGTGCACCTATGCTCATTTAAAAAAAAAATATTGTTTTTCTATTAAAAAAAGTGCTATCTTTCTCTCTGATGGGAAAGCCTTTTTAAACTGCTACAATAGGATCTAATAGGTGCCGGATTCATCAGGGGTTTTGGTTTATCAAATTGCCTTAGGAAAGTAGATAAAACGGAATAATATAGCAAAAAATAAAAGAGCACAAAATCCACATTTTATTGCAGTTTAACTGATTGCAGATTTTCAGATATTTTGCATTATCAGACGGTTATAGAAAAATAGATAAAATGGTATAAAGTAGCAAAACAAATAAAACAGCACAAAATCTACATTTCATTGCAGTTTAATTCCAGTCCATAGATTTTGGATTATCAAATGGCTATAGGAAAGTGCAAAAAAAAAATAAATACATCCCAAAAGTCACACTTTATTGCAGTTCAATTCCAGACCAACAGATATTTTGAATGATAACTGTATAAAGCAGCAAAAAATAAAATAGCTCAAAATCCACATTTTATTACAGGTCAATTCCAGATGATCAGATTATTTGGATTATCAGATAATCACAGGAAACTATATAAAACTATATAATTGACAAAATAAAAAACAAACTAAATCCATCTTTTATTGTGGTTCCGCTCCAGAGTATCAGATATATTGGATTATCAAATAGTCACGAGAAAATGTATAAAACTGTATCCCTTCTACCCTGGGTGCCAGCATACCAAAGGGGCTGCGAGGATTATCACTTTATACCTGGCAGCTTCTAAGTTAAGTATCACTTTTTCTATCTCACCCATAGAGGTGATATATCCGTCATAGATAGATTGTATTTGCGTTGTATATAGCGTATTCTTATTCCACAGCGAGAGGAGTTTGTTTGAATCCCCTGATGAACCCAAAATTGTATGGGGGAAACGCGTTGGGATAGCTGTGATTAAAGAATTGTAATACACGTATACAGTGATATTATCTGTCATTAAAGCGGAGCCGCCCTTTATCAGGGCGATTACTCCACTGATGGATGATATTTAGTATGCTGTATCATTTAGGTGTGTTGTGGTTGATTATAGGGGTTTAGTAAGTATAATTTTAGATAATTTAGTAAAAGTTATGTTTTAACAGGGATTATAATTTTGCAGTGATATAGGTCAAAATCCTCTGTTGATATAAAATTTGTAGTAATTTCTATAAAACTGTATAAAGCAGCAAAAAAATTAAATAGCACAAAATCCACATTTTATTGCATTTTAATTGATTGCAGATTTCCAAATATTTTGGATTGCCAGACGGTTATAGGAAGATATATAAATTTATATAAAATAGCAAAAAAATTAAACAGCACAAAATCCACATTTCATTACAGTTCAGTTCCCGATTATCATATATTTTGGATTATCAGATATAATAAGAAAGTATATTTATTGCAGTTCCATTCCAGACCGTCAGATATTCTGGATTCTCAAGTGGTCATGGGAAAGTTTATAAAACTATTTAAGACAGCAAAAAATAAAATAGCACAAAAGCCACGTTATTGCAGTTTAATTAATTGTAGATTTCCAGATATTTTGGATTGCCAGACGATTATAGGAAGATATATAAATTGGTATAAAATAGCAAAAAAAAAAAAAAACAGCACAAAATCCACATTTCATTGCAGTTCAATTCCCGACTATTGTATAGTTTAGATTATCAGATGCCCATAGGAAAGTGTATAAAAAAGCAAAGCACATAGACTTTATTGCTCTTCCATTCCAGGCTGTCAGATATTTTGGATTATCAAATGGTCATGGGAAAGTTTATAAAACTATTTAAGGCAGCCAAAAAATAAAAGAGCACAAATCCGCATTTTATTGCAGGTCAGTTCCAGATTATCAGATAATCATCATAGAAAGTACATCAAAATAACTAATAAAACAAAACAAAATTCACATTGTATTTTGGTTCAGTTCCAGATGATCAAATATTCTGGATTATGGAATACAGGATAAAGGGATATATGCTGTGTATGTTGCTATGAGTGTCTGCAGTAGTTTGCAGGACTAGTGCAGAGATCCAACTCCTCGTTCCCCTCGTACTGGAGGTGTGGTCTTCCCCTGGATATTAAGGATACAGCAGACCCTGCAGGAATCTGCCAGAGATTATCAGGACACACAGCGAAGCTGGAGCCGGGATTAGGAGAGGAGACACAGAAAAGGTAGGAATTTTCTAAAAGTGCATTGGAAGCTGCAAACATACATTGATACTTTTATTCCTTGGCTGCGGGCGCTGGTATCTATCCGCTATTCCTCCATGTCTTATGGAAAACTTATTTATGGAACAGGAAATTTTCTCCCGCATTTCATCTTCCTGTTATTTTGCTTTAGTTTTTGTCTATGAAGTTCTTATCCAACTGTGGGACCGTCCCTAACAATGGAGCTTGTGTACAATGCTGTGCTGTAGTGGAGTATTGCGTTACAGTGTGTCTGCAAAATAAATATGATGCATGATATAAAAAAATCAACATCTCAAAGGGCACTTCCATCTTGCACATATATAGGATATACCATCAAAATGTGATAGGTGCAGGTCCTGCCTCTGAGAGCTGCACTTATTTTGGGGAAAGGACCCCCGAAAACCTTCATTCAGGTCAGAGCATTGGTCCTGCTTGTGCCATACTCTCCATTCTGTTCTATGGGAGTTCTTGGCACAGGTGAGCGGTGTGTTCTGTTGTACTCAGAACTCCCATAGATCAGAATGGAGAGTCATGCACAAGCGGGACCAATGCTCTTATCTGAATGAAGGTTTTCAGGGGTCCTTTCCCCCAAAATAAGTGCAGCTCTTAGAGGGAGGACCTGCACCTATCACATTTTGATGGTATATCCTATATATATGGTATATCCTATATATATGTGCGAGATGGAAGTGCCCTTTGAGATGTTGATTTTTTTATATCATGCATCACATCACATGCAACCATCTCTCCAATCTTTACGGAGACTTTTGGGTGCCCATTCCCACAATAGGTGTGGGTCACAGAGGTGGCACCTGCACCTATCATACCTCTCACATATCCTATCGATATGCCATCAAAGGGCAAGATGGAAACAGCCCTTTATGTGTCACCAATCACTTTCAAGCATTGATCATAACTCTATGGAGTACAATGTTCAGCCTTACTCATTTGTGGAAAAAGCTTGCCTATTCGTTGTGCCAATTTCTTTTGCAAAACTTGGATCTATTGATTTGCTGTGAAATATATTGTATAGTTGTGGTCGTCTTGTATGTTCTGCTAAGGAACTCCACATCTCAGCACACCACCCAGAAGAACTGGCATAGACAAAAAACAGAGGGTATTCGGTCCTATTGTAAAGCAGTCTTGGAATCATCTGTGGTTGAAGAGCTACAAGTCTCAGCTTATCCAGTAAAAAAGAAGCAAGTATACTGTTGTTTGTCTTCCTGGTCAAGCACTGGAAAGTTTTGCTGGGTCTTGTGGTGACAGAAAACCTGTAGGTTTCTTCATGGTCTTGCAATTTAATCAGGGGTGAAGTTTTTGGGATGCAAAGCAGAAGTTGTACTGGGGCCCTTGTGCCTGATGGGCCCAAAAGGGATCTTCTCCCACAAAAACCCCCAAAAATCAGTGTTTGGGATGGGACATGGTAAATGGGGGTTAATGCCTAAAAGGGACGCGAAAAACCTTTTTTACAAAAAATAAGATGGAAACCCGTGGTAGAAATGGGACATGGCAATTGAGGGATCTGGTGCTTGAAGGGCCCAAAAAGCCCCTTTTTCCCACTTAAGTGGCCCCAGTTTTAGAAAGGGGCCCATGACAATCGGGCCCGGTGCTTAAAGGGACGCAAAGTCCCTTCTCACTCATAAAGCGGCACCATTTGGCAGAAAGGGGGGCATGGAAAAGGGGGGGCCCAGAATACAAAATTTTGCTTTGGGGCCCATGAATTTTAAAGGTCTTTGCTTTTTGGTTTAGTATTTGGAGATTCCCACCACAGTTCTTTAAGATGTATTAATGGGTAGAAAAACAAAGGTGGGTTTAAAAACCCCAAACCCAACCCCTTTTGGGGCCCCTTGGCCCCGGTTTTTATAAATGGAAACCCAAACCCAAAGGCCCCACATTCAAGAAACCCATCCCCCCCCCGATTATAAATTTCCAAAAACCCAAAAGTTTTAAAAGTGCGAATCCCCTAAGTTTCTTTGCTCGTCACTTTCCTGGTCAAGCTTCCTGTATTTGGAAAAAGAGTCAATTTTTCTGCAAATTTAGAAAAATCTCATGCGGGAAGGCCCAAGGGAAAGCTTTGATTTAAAAGAAAAAGGGCAGTAATTACTGGCTTTTGTCTGAAAAAACCCAGATAAAAAACCCAAGCCTTCACTGTCCAGATTTGTGACCTGTTTTGATTGATGCCCCTTCCCCTGCTATAAACTTGGAACAAACGAAAAGGGGGGGGGGGGGGGGAAAAGTCCCCAAAAGGTGGGTTTCATTTGGGGGGAAACCAGGAGAGCCCGAAGGGAAAAAAACTTGTAGCCCCTTAACAAAAAAAAAAAGAACAAACCAAAAAGAAAAAAACAAAAGTGACCCCCCCCCAGTGAAATAAAAAGACGGCGACCCCCCCAAAGAAAAGGGGGCCCGCAGAATATTTGCCCCCAAACCAGGTGCCTGGGGGGAACCCAAAGGTCCCCTTACCTTTAAAAAAATTTAAACCCTTTTTTTAAAAATTGGCCCATGGTAGGTGGGGGCCTTTCCCGAAAAAGTTATGGGGTTTAAAGGGGCTTTTTTTTCAAGTTGGAATCCCCCCGGGAAAGAACCCAATTAAAATGATTTTCAATAAAAAATTACATGGTAGGGGCATACAATGAAAAATTTTTTCCTTTTTAAAAAATTTTTTTTTTTCCCCCTTACAAGAAATTTTAGGAGACTTGTAGGGAAATCTTGGCCCCCCGAAAAACGCCAGTTTCTTTTATAAAATAAGCGATGAAAATTGGACAGAATTATGAAAAAGCCCCAAAAACCTTGGCCCCTAGATTGTTATGGTAAACTTTGCCCCCGATGGTTCTTTTTTTTTTAGGGCTTTTTCCCATGGCAAAAAAATTCTCCCCATTCGGGGGCGCATTCAAAAAATTTATTCTAGCCCGCACCAATTTTGGCTATAGAAACGGGGCATAAACACTGTTTGGCTCAAAGGAAAACCAAAAATGGGCCCCGCCCCCTTCATTTACATGTCGCCCTTAAAACCCATTTTTAAATTTTTTTCCGGGGCGTAAAACATATGGAAATTTCCCAAATTGTGCCCAAGGGGGATGGCTAAAAACCTCATGTAAAACGTGGCCAAAACATTTGTATGTGATTTTTAATGCGGATCCACGTCCCAAACCACCACGCGAAAAAAAAAAAACACCCTTAAAAAAACCACAGGGCAATAAGAAAAACACCCGAGGGGAGTTTTCAAGGGGAAAATTTCCCCAAGAAAATTTTTAACTATCCTGGGAACCCCCCCTTTTAAAAGGGTTTTGCCACCTGGTAAAACCCCCTTCAGAGGAAAAGCTTTTTAAAATTTCAAAAGACCCAAACCTGAGAACATAGTTTTCCCCCCTGTATTCAAAGGGGAGTTTGCTCGGTTTAAAATTTGGAACAACCATAAAAAGGAAAAGGGAAAAAAACTGCAGATGGGGCAACAATCTCCTCGTTCTCTAAGGGCCGGTTTGGGCATATCCAATTTAGTGACTGGTACTTGAGAGTGCATAGATTTTTAATTTTAAACAGGTTTACAGATAAAGCCTTGCTTTTCAGCCCTCACACCCACATGAAACCTTTTTTACTGCAGAAAAATTTTAAACTAATTAGCCCACTCATAGCTCAGTCCCCCCTCAGTCCATCAGGGGGAGTGATGTACATCAATCCCTTTTAGTTTAATCAAAAACCCTGACGCCCTGGTATGCAGTTTACCAAGAAATCTGTGCGCACTAAAGACTGATAAAATGCTTTTAAACTCATCCTAAATTTAAAATCTTTTGGGCCCCAAAGTTTTTTAAAAAAAATATCTTCTTTTAAAAACCCCTTTTCCCTTTATTTTTAAAAAAGCTAATCTCTGTAGGGGAGAAAACCCTTTAAAAAAAAAATAAGTGGGTTTTTTGATCTAATTTTTGGGGCTTTTTACAAGTGCTGCCCTTTTTTGGTAGAGTTTGGTTAAACCAAAGGGTTTTTACCTATTAAGTAAATGCCCTATTCCCTGAAATTGTTTTTCACCCTAATTTGACCCCTTACAACTATTCCCAAGTTTTTAACATGTAACTTTTTTGCCACAAATATTAATGTTTTTAAGTATAAGCAGACAAATGTTTTTTTATTTCATTGTTTAGTGAAACTTGAGCTTTTTTATTTTTGGGTTATTTGGGGCTTTAAAAACGGGGGTTAGGGAAAATCCTTTTATTGTAGTGAATTGTGGTTTTTAATCTGTAGGTAAATGGCTTTTTACTTCATAAATGGTTTAAACTGGCTGCGGGTTTTAATTTTGGGAAGCCCAAGGGGGGAAATGCATAAAAACTGTCTGGGTTTTGTAAAAACTGTTTTTTGTTACCCATAGAAACCCAAAACAGACTCCCCCTTTAAATTTTCAAAACATTTAAAATAAAATTAAAGGGGCGCTCTGATTTTTTTCTATGGGAAAGTAAAAAAATTTCTTACACCTAGACAGTCTTCATACATGTGGCCCCCAAAAAATCCCAACCTAATTTCAAAAGAAAATAGGGTTTTTTTTGGGCCCCCGAAACTAAAACAGTTTTAAAACTCCCAAGGGGGGAAAAGGGGGCCCAAAAATGAGCGATGCAAAATGTTTTTATGGGGTGTAAAGGGGCAGGGAGGCAATGTCCCGGGCTGGGGTGCCCAAAGGGGCCCCCAGGTGGAGTTGATCTATGGGGGCCCACAGGTGAGTTGATTTTGAGGCCCACCGTTAGCTGTTTTTGGGCCCAATGGTGGAGTTTGTTTAAGGGGGCCCCCCCTACAGTACTAGCAAATGACGTACTGCCCCTATACTCTCCTCTTGCTTTTTGCCTCTCTTTTTTCCTTTTTTTTTGTCTTTTTTGGAAGAACGGGAATTTTAAAAAAAAATCTCTGGTCCCACCTTTCCCCGGCGGGCCCTAAATTTTCCCCCCGTGCCCGTCCCGAGCCTGGCAGAAGGGGTTTTTTTTCGTTGCTTTTAAAAATCACCCTTTTTAAGGCTTCCAAAGGGGGAGTAGGTTAATGCATTGGGGCGTGAAAGGGCCCAGAATAAAGGGGGGAAACACGGGGGAAAAACCGGGAGGCGGTTTTTGTGAGGGGCAGAGAAGGAAAAAGGACCTCTGAGGAATAGACAATTTTTTGTGAAGGGGCGGAGATTATATGAATTTGGGAAAAACTGGAGACTGAGGCGAGATTATGGGGGGGCCGGTTATGGGGAAACCCCCTTTTAGGGCATGGTTAAAGGTTTGGGAACCCAAATTCGTTGGGTTTTGGGTAGCCCGGGAAAAGGGCTTTACCCCCGCGAAGAGCTTGAGCAGTACTAAGAAGATTGGCAGTTCATTTTGTGGGTTTTAATTGGAGAAGAGAAAGGTGTTAATTGGGGGGTTCAGGATGGAAGGCAGTTTGTCTAGGTGGGGGGATGATCATTCAAAAAAAACATTTTGGGGTGAGCCACGGGTTAGGAAAAAGGGAATTCAGGAAATGTATTTTAGGGGGGAAAGGGGGTAATTTGGGGGTAAAAGGGGTGGGAAATTTAGAGATTAAAGAACCTGTCACATAGATTATGCCCCCCTTGCTGAGGACAGCACAAGCTAGTGTCGCCCCGCTGTTTCCAGCGTTTGTGCCCTTTATCCTGTAAGATGCTGTAGTTTCGGTTTTTAAATCTCAAATCTGCCGTTTTCAGCCAGAAGAGTCCTTCAAAAAAAGTCATTTTTTTTTTTTTTCAAACCCCGCTCATCTGAGGCTACCCCCCGCCCACCTCAAACTGATAAACCTATTACTTTGAATAGGTAGAAAAAATGAATAACTGTCATAGGTGGGCTACCTTTGGTGGGCGGGCTAACACTGCTCATGAACAAGATTTGAGGGGTAAATGCTCTAAAACTGCTGCATCTTACAGAATAAGGGGCACAGTGCTGGAAACAGCAGGTCTGACACTAGCTTGTGCTGCCCTCAGCAAGGGAGGCATAACCTATGTGACAGGTTCCCTTTAAGGGCGGCATGTATAAAACTGGGTGCCAAAACACCAGTTCTAAATCGATATAGAGAAGTGTAGAATACAACAATTTGTATATAAGAGTGTTATGCGCCAAACTTACAATAACAATATGGATTTGTATGGCAGTTTTGCGCAAAACTTTGGTGAATTTTTGGTGCATTCATAAGTGCTGTGTCTATTGCAGACTGCGCCAAGTTTTGGTGTACGACTATTCATACATCTGTCGGACAGGGCTGTGAGGTTTTTTGGCTCAAAGTACACCAGAAAACAGCTGCAGCCCTGCTGCAGTTCATGTGTGTCGCCCTAAATGTTATCCCAAGGCAGCAGACTTGTGGGACTGGGGAAAGCATGAAGATGTCCTGATGCAATGTCCCGCACTCGGTAGGAGAGCTGTAAGGGTGCGTTCCCACGGCACAGGACAAATACCGGCAGGTTTGCCGGCCGGTATTTGTCCTGTTTTGCGGCCGTCACCACGGCCGCGTGGGGGGGGGGGGTTTTCTCCGCGACGAGCGGAGAAAAGCCCTCCCCATTCACATTAACAAGCACAGGTTCCGTCCGAAAACCGGATGGACGATTGTGCTTGTTGAATGTTTTGCGGCTGGACTGCGGGCGGAAAAAGCGCCGGACGGAAAACCCGTGCAGTGGGGACTGCTGCACAGGTTTTGCATAGAGCCCCATTGTGCTCATTTTCGGCCGGTTTTTCAGGTGGTCTGAAAAACCGCAAACCGCCTGAATAACCGGCCGAAAACCAAGTGCAGTGGGGACATGCCCTAATAGTTAATTACATTTATCTTACAACTATTTCAGGTTTCACTCTCTGCTATAAGGACCCTTCGGGCCACCATCTTCTTTAATAGTCCGTCATATTGGTATATGGCGCTTTGGTGGTCCTAGGGATGTCAGATTACTGCAATTTTACTATGATGTTATACTGTCGTTTCCACAACCCAACACTCCTGGATCAGTTACATAATATTTACAGTGAGAAGATAACAGCATTCCTGAAATCTCTGCGCTGCTGTGAATGATCCCTACAAACACAGGTTACATAGAGCAAAAGCAAGACATAGAGCACTGCATATTCTGAGATATTTAAGGGTTACAGTATATAAGGGGCACATGCCAATATAAAATGTATGTTCCTATATGTTATCATAATCACAGTGTTACAGGAAGATGAGATACACGGAACAGATTGCTAAATTATGACACTGTAGAGCTGTTGTGGCTGCCCCTTAGTCAGGGAAATAATACTAACCACTGACCACAATATTATCTCTATGTCTAGTTTGTCAGAGCAGGCAGACTGCAAACAGTAGCATAGATATCAGCTTTCTGAGACCCTGCAAATATGAACTAGTAGATAGTGAGGTCACAGTTTCTGAGAAAAATTAAGCTTTAAAGGGGTTGTCTCGCTACATTGATTCCTTTTACCTCATTCCTGTTTTCTTGGTTTCATTTTGAATTCAGGGGCGTGTTTACTGGCTTCCACTAGGCTGCAGTAGAAGCCAGGTCTGTAGCTATAGCAACCAGTGCTGGCAGCCTATCATGAGAGAGTAAACAGGTCTGTAGCTATAGCGACCTGAGGAGCTGATGCAGCCCATACAAGAGGGGATATCTAGGAATAGGTAGGACACTGTTAATGGACATATATTGCAAAATGACCTGTTTTTGCAAGATCTTTAACATAAAAAGCAATCCTTGTAGTGAGACAACCCCTTTAATGTTAAAATTATCATGGGCATGGAGGATTTTAGTTATGAGGAAAGGTCTCACCATGCAGTTTCACAGAGCCACAGGCAGCTTTAGACTGGCAGTGAGTGGTTCTATAGCAGTGATTGGCATATTAGCTCTAATCTTCCTAGTTGATCCTGTTACAGTGACATGACTGCGGGAGATTTAATCTGTATAAACAAAGCTACAGAGCTCTGAGTAGTGAAAATTAGTACTTATCAAAAGAAAACCAATCTTGTTAGAGATAAAGGGCGACATGTATGTACGGGGCTGCGCTAGTAGTCTGGCGTCTTTTCAGCCCGAAAACTGCTGCAGCCCTGTTCTCTAGATTTTTAATCAGGGGGAGGGTTTGCTTGAGGTGCTGTCGCACTAGAACCGCATGATTCTACACATTTATGACTGGAGGACGCCAAATCTAGGCGCATTACTGCTGGAACAGCCAGACCAATTTAAAAGTGGTTTACCTGAGCCAGAAGTGTTGCTTAGTAGCTAGAAAGCACTAAATCTATGACCCGCAGCAGAACAGGTTAAAAGATTCAGGCGCATTCTATACTACTAATGCATGCATGCATGCAAAAAAAAAATGGCGTCTGAGAGCCAAAAATCATACATGTCGCCGAAAGACTCTGCTCAATCTGACCATTGTGAGGTCATTCCTTGCTCTCTGTCTAATCAGGAAGAGAGATATGGATAGTAACCCAGAGACACTTGTGTGCACTTAGAGCAGATAAAATCTTTCTTATCTCCTGACCAGAGCAATATAATAATAATAATAATAATAATTTTATTTATATAGCGCCAACATATTCCGCATCACTTTACAATATAGAGGGATATAAGCACAGACAAACCAGACATTACATTATAAAAAAAGCTACGTACAAATCAGACACGCAGTGTGAGGGCCCTGCTCGCAAGAGCTTACAATCTATTAGGGTGTATGGGTGAAACAAAGGCTGACAAGTGCTTGGTTTACAATGGACCAGCCATGTTACATAAATATAGGGTAGTATACATAAAATGTAGATGAACCTGCCATCCCAACCATACATCTATATACAGATAAGTGCCTGTGGGTGCCAAAGTGCAGGAAGTGACGAATGTGTGACAGAATTTTGGGGGTTAACAACAATCTCCTGACCAGAGCAATATCAAAAGAGCAATGTATTTAGTAAAAGTCTTCATGTACATGTCCCTTCATGTTAGAGCTAATTACTGTAATGAGAAAACCCTTTTAAAAGGATGAAACTTATTTGGTTTTGAGAGATATGATTCATGTGTAGATGTATAACAATGACCCCTACAAAATATAGTAAAAAGCTGTTGTAAAGCCCCATCAAAAAATAAGGGGGCACTCCATTGGTCAATAAAGGTTCTCTTTCCAGAGGCGACAAACCTTCTTTATCATAAGAACTATAAATCTGTGGAAAAGTCGCCTCAGGCCCTGTCGCAATGCTCGGGTTCTGGGCGATCCGATCTCTATGCTGATTCCCCGGACCCCGTTGAGGTCCCAAAGCATGTTACTGCTCACTGGAAGGGTTGCTAAGGCATGGTGCACCCCAATGGGAAATACCCTGTTTCCCCGAAAATAAGACATCCCCCGAAAATAAGACCTAGTACATTTTGTTTGATGCAATTCAGAGTCTGGCTGCTTATGCTGATGTTTGTGATGAAATCACTACAGTATATTAATACATGTGAATTCTTGTTTATGGAAAATTAAGACATCCCCTAAAAATAAGTCTTAGCTTGTCTTTAGGAGCAAAAATTAATATAAGACACTGTCTTATTTTCGGGGAAACAGGGTAAGTCCATAGAGTCAGGAGTCTGCAGTAAATCAGTGCACTCCTTTAATGGAGGAACTCAAGTGCAATACAATACAGGCAAGACACTTAGGGCCACATGTATGGACCTGTTTAGTCCTAAAAATCACTTTTTTGCCCATAGTAACCTATGGGCAAAAGAGTGAGTTTTAGACCTAAACAGCTTCATACATGTGGCCCTTCGGGCCACATGTATAAAAACTGTCTGGGTCTAAAATTCACTTGGTTGCTCATAGCAACCAATCAGAGCCGTTAGCAACCAATCAGAGTGCTCCTCTCATTTTTCCAGAGCACTATATGAAATGATACGGGCGCTCTGATTGGTTACTATAGGCTCTGATTGGTTGCTATGGGCAACAAAGTGAGTTTTAGACCTAAACCGTTTTCATACATGTGGCCCTTAGTGGCTTCTCCAGGCTCCTCCCTGGTAGACAATGCTCTGTGCTGGGGGAAGGCCTGGGCTAGCTGCCCCTCTGCCTCTCTCTTAGAAGGCTGGCATACTGGCTGAAGCACTGGTGTCCCAACATATTTGGGGACCCTGACAGCAGCACCACCTTTACTACATTATAACATATGTAGCCTAGATCCATATTTTGCCCATGGGATCTGGCAGTTATAATACACTCTAATTAGAGGATACCGCTAACCCTGTCTGGCCCCATAGACAATAATGCAGGTATCCTCAAACTGCGGCCCTCCAGCTGTTGGAAAACTACAACTCCCATCATGCCCACTGTTATAGATTATATAAATGCATGATGGGAGTTGTAGTTTCCCGACAGCTGGAGGGCCGCAGATTGAGGATGCCTGCAATAATGTAATATGCATCATGCATCCTCCAGAGTGCATAGGATGAAGCTGACCTGAGTTTGTCATTTTTGCACAGTTTTTCATGCTATTATATTGTAGAAATGGAGTATACGAGATTGTTTAGCTTCCATATTGGGTTATTCGGCACCTGCTGCTGTGCAGGACCCCCACCGTATCACCCTGCCCCCTATACTCCAGATATGTAGCTGTGTTTCTCTTCCAATGTTGATGTTCTTGATATCTAATGTTAGAAACGTGCTGGAAAGCCTTCCCTTGTGTGCAGGAAATGGAAGTGACTAGCAGGACACCCTGCTGTTCAGGAAGACAGGATATAATGTGCTGAAATCCTCTGTGACCCTTGTGCTAGTTGTGTCTGTTCTCTCCATTTTATCATCGTACGGGACAATATCTGTCATCGGAATGGAGTCTTATGCGTTGACATCGCTGTTTCATAGCATGGATCGAAAATTCACTTTCTACTGTGTATTGCATTTATTAAGCTACTCCCCAAGTGTCTCCTGTGTCACAGGCCTTGTTCCCCTGTGTTGTCTGGCTGCATGGCAAGGATATTGCTATGATACCATGATAACGCAGAAAATTATCTCAACATTGCTGCATCCAAAACTATAGCCAAAATAATGCACCAAATATGCAAGATAGCAGAATCATAAGGACCATATACATATAAATCTATGATGACAGAATAATAGCACCATATAGTGCACAAATAGCAGAATCCATGAAGGACCATTTACATAATAATATCTATTTTGCCAAAATAATAGCACCAAATAGTGCACAGATAGCAGAATCCATGAAGGACCATATACATAATAATATCTATGATGCCAAAATAATAGCACCATATAGTACATAGATAGCAGAATCCCTGAAGGACCATATCCATAATACTATCTATGATGCCAAAATGTTATCACCATGTAGTGCATAAATAACAGAACCCAGACAGGACAAAACAACTAATACTATAATGTAATGTCAAAATAATAGAATCATATAGTGCACAGATAGTATTATTTATATGGGCCAGAATGGGTTCTTCTTCTGTGATGCCAAAATAATAGCACAACATAGTGCACAAATCATAGAACTCATGTAGGACCATCCAGCTAATGCCATCTATGATGCCAAAATTATAGCACCATACAGTGCACAAATATAACCCATGCAAAACCGTAGAACTAATACTCTTGTGTGATGCCAAATAATAGCACCATATAGTGCACAGATAGCAGAACTCATGAAGGTCAAATAACTAATACTATTGTGTGATGCCAAAATAATAGAACCATATAGTGCACAGATAGTATTATTTATATGGGCCAGAATGGATTCTGCTACCCATACACTATATGGTTCTATTATCTTGGCATTAAATGATAGTATTAGTTTTATGGGCCTGCATGCGTTCTATTATTTGTGCACTATAAAGTACTATTATTTTGGCATCATATTATTTATATGGGCCAGAATGAGTTTTGCTATCATGTGATGCCAAAATAATAGCACCATACAATGCACAAATAGAAGCCATGCAAAACCGTAGAACTAATACTATCGTGTGATTTCAAAATAATAGCACCATATAGTGCACAGATAGGAGAATCCATGAAGGACCATATCGATAATACTATCTATGATTCCAAAGTGATAGCACTGTATAGTGCATAAATAACAGAACCCAGACAGGACCATATAACTAATACTATTATATTACTAGTACTCAAATGACCCCCAACATGCAGGGCTTCCGAAATATTACCACAATAAAATACACTTGCTAAAAATACTGTGATACAGATAAGATACTATGCATTTTTCCCATTAAACAGGACCAACATAACACAACCTAAGACATAATACCACCAGATAGTCACACAGTGCCTACATAATACCACCAGAAAGTCACACAGTGCCTACATAATACATAATACCGCCAGACACATTGCCTACATAATACCACCAGATAGTCACACAGTGCCTACATAATACTGCCAGATAGTCACACAGTGCCTACATAATGCCGCCAGTCACACAGCGCCTACATAATACTGCCAGATAGTCACACAGTGCCTACATAATACCACCAGACAGTCACACAGTGCCTACATAATAGTGCCTGTCACACAGTGCCTACATAATACCGCCTGTCACACAGTGACTACATAATACCGCCCTATAGTCACACAGTTCCTACATAATACCGCCAGTCACACAGCGCCTACATAATCTGCCAATAGTCACACGGGTGCCAAAAATACCACCAGACAGTCACACATGCCTAACATAATATTCCCTTGTCACAAAGTGCCTTAAAAATAATACTGCCTGTCAAAAACAGTCCCCTACATAAACCCCCAAAGACAGTCCCCACAGGCCTACATATACCGACGGGACAACCCAACCCAGAAACCTACAAAATACTCCCAACCCAGTACACATGGCTCCCCAAAAAACGGGATAGACAATCACCCCATTCCCTACATAAAACTCCCCAGCCCAGTCAACAGTCCCCTACATAATACTCCCCTTTCAACATTTCCTACAAATACCGCCAGACAGTAACAAAGTCCCTTTCAAAAAACCCCCAAATAACACAGTGCCCCCAAAAATCCCCCTTTTAGAATTTGAAAAAGGGTTTTTAATTTTATTCGGCAAAAACCAAATTCTTGCCATGCTGTAAATGAATTTTTTATAAAGGTCCATCAGGGGATCGGCCCCTTCCCCAGGTTTCACATTTTTTGTAAGTTTGGGCAGGGTGAAAACCAGTGAAATTTGTTTGGGAAATATCAGCGAAATTGGGTAAAGTTTCCCTCCCCTTGCAGTGGCAGCTTTATCGGGAAACCTTTTAAGTGTCTTTTTGCACATTCCTTTTCGGTCCCTAACCCTGGGCCCTTTTCCATTTTAACAATCAGCAGAGCAGTTACTAATCCTCTAATGTGTCTACACTTAATCTCACTTCGGGTTTGTTTATGGCCCAAGGTTTTTCCCAAAACCCCTTGAAAATTCGCATTTCCGGGATACTTTAAATAGTTTTCCCTGCAAAAAAACACATTTTAAAGAAATCCAGCAAATCCAGAGCAGCAGCCACCGGGAGCCAGAGCAAAGTGTACAGGTCAATGAATATACATCAGAAATCCTACATCCAGACATAAATAGACATCTATCTATTTATCTATCTACATCTATCTATTATTATCTATCTATCTAAAAAATTATCTTTTCTATTTTATCTACCCGTATCTATCTATCTCGAAATCTATCTATTTATCTTCTATCTATCTATCCCCAATATCAAACTTTCTCATATCTATCTATCTATCTCATATCTATTCATATCTATTCATAATCTTTTAAATTCTATCTACTATCTATCTCTTTTATCTCGAAACTATTTTATCTATCTATCAAATCTATCTCGTATCTACCCTATCTATCAAATCTCGTTTCTATCTATCCCCGAATTATCTATCTATTATCTATCTATTCTTTATCTTTTTCATCTCAAATCTACTATCTATTTTCTATCTCATTTTCTATCCCCTTAAATTTTATATCATCTCATATCTATCTCAAAATTACCCATCTATCAAATCTACCCTATCTATCATCTCATACTTTCTACTATCCCCGAAAATCTATCTATTTATCTATTTTCTATCTTTTTAACTATTCTTTATCTATCTATCTATCTCATATTATCTACTATTATATTATCTATCTATCTCAATTATCTTTCTATCAATCTATCTATTCATTTTCCTATCTTTCATTACCCTATCTACCCTCATATCAAATCTACCCTTTTCTTTCATCATCTCATATAATCTATTTTTCTATCTATCTTTTCTATTTATCATTCATATCTATCTTTTTTAAATCTCGTATCTATCTATCAAACCTTATCTTTCTATCTTTTTTATTTTTTTTATTATCAAATTCTATCTCATAAAATCTATCACTCATATATATCAAAACCCTATCTCATATCTATCTTATTACTATTACCCCTTTATCAAACTATTTTATCTTTTCTATCTATCTATCCCAAACTTTCTTATTTTTGGGGTTTTTCTATTTTTTTCCTACCCCAGCTTATATCTATTTATTTCTTTTTACTTTCTAAAAAAACCCTTTTAAAATTTTGGGGTTTTTTTTTGATGTTTTTTTGGAAATTTTGGGAATTTTGTTTGATTTTGGAAAATTTTGGGGATTATTTATTTAATTAAAAAGGGGTTTGTTTAATTTTGGGAAATCTGCTACATGATAATTAGCCCCCCTCCCTCCAAAAAAAATTAAGTAAAGAAAATCTAAAAATACAGATAGCAGTTTTGGGGTTTTAAATCCTCCCACTATGGTGTCCATCCTTTTCTCTTACTTTTCATTTATATATAAAAGGTTTTGGGGGTGGGTGCCCTTTTGTTTTTTTCTTAGTTGGGGAATCTCAGATGTAAAAGGTTAAAATGCTTTTTCCCGTGGTTTTTATGACACGTGCTTCCAGAGAAAATTCTGTAGCATCTCTTACTCCTGGGGAAAAGCACATGATGACAGGAGCAAAACGCATTAATTTATTTTTTTTTGTTTACTTTTAATTTTTTTTGCCCAATAAAAAATGGGACATAATTATATAGTCCAAGGGTTTTTATTAAAAATATCCCAAGGCCTTTTTTCTCTTAATTAAGGGGCAAAAATTTTACCTTTTTGAAATTTTTATATAAAACCCCCCAAAAAATCACAGAGTTTCCCGCTTCTCCCTTCTTTCATATAACCCTATATAACCCCCCCCCGCTCAGCTTCTCTCCTTTATCATAAAAACCCCATATATCTACAAGCTCGTTTTCTCCTCTTTTCCCTATAAAACCCCATAAATAAACAAAGCTCAGCTTCTCCCCCTCTATCATTAACCCATAAAACACAGAGCTCAGCTTCTCCCCCCTCCCATCATAAAACCCTAAATATCAAAAGGGGCTAAAAACTTCTCTCCCCCTTTTCATATAAAAACCCCATTTTTTATCACAGAGTTTTAGCTTCTCCCTCTATCATAAACCCATATATCAAAAGACTCAGTTTTTCTCTCCTATCATATTTAAACCCCATATATAAAGAGCTCAGCTTCTCTCCTCTATATTTTTTAAACCCCATTTATAACAGAGCTCACTTTTCCCCCTATCCCCTTTAACCCTAAAAAATCACAGAGCCGCTTTTCTCCCCCTTAACCCTATAACCCCATATATCACAGAGCTCAGCCCTTTTCTCTCTCAAACAATAACCCTATAATCACGAGGCTCAGCTTTCCCCTCCCCCTATAAAATAACCCTATATGTACAGAGTCCCTACTCCCCCCCTATCTATAACCTTTTTTCACCCGACCCCCCAGCTCCCCCCCTCTATCATATAACCCTTATATCACAGACTCAGCTCCTTTCCTTTTATTTATATAAAAACCCATATATCACAAGTAAACTTTTTCCTTATCATATAACCCTATTTATTTACAAAAGGGTCAGCCTCTCCTCATCCCTAAAAACCCAAAATATCACAGGCTCAGCTTCTCTCCTCTATCATATAACCCTATATAAACCCAAAAGCTCAGCTTCTCCCCCCTTAACAATAACCCTATATATCACAGAGGGTCACTTCTCTCCTCAATATAAAACCCTATTTATCACAGAGCTCAAATTCTTTCCCCCCCATTATATAAAAAAATAAAACAGAAAAATCGCTCCTCCCCCTCCCATTTTTATAACCCCTTTTATATCACAGAGCTCAGCTTCTCTTTTTCCCCTTTTTAAACCCTATATATTTACAGGGCTCCCGCTTTCCCCCTTATAAAATAAACCCTTTTTTCACAAGGGGTCAGCTTCTCTCCTCTTTTCATATTTAAACCCTAATAACCCCAGAGCTCAGTTCTCTCTCTCTATCATATAACCCAAAATTCCAAAAGCTCAGGGTCCCTCCCTCTATCATATAAACCCCATATGGGCCAGAGTCGCTTTCTCCCCTCTATCATATAATCCTATATATCACAGACCTCAGCTCCTCCCATCTATCATTAAACCCCATATAACAAAAGGTCGCTCCCTTTCCTTTTATCAATAACCATTTATATCACAGAGCTAGCTCCCCCCTTATCCCTATAAACCCTTATATCACAGAGCTCAGCTTCTCTCCTCTATAATATAAACCCCTATATATCACAGAGCCCCAGCTTTTCTCCTTAAACATATAACCCTAAAATATCACAGAAACTCAGTTCTCTCCTCTATCATATAACCCTATATATCACAGAGCTCAGCTTCTCTCCTCTATCATATAACCCTATATTTCACAGACCTCAGCTCCTTGTAAAAGTTCTACAACATTCTAAGCAAAGCTCCACTGATGTGAATGGCAGTCAGTTTTGATGGCTCCTTCACTAATCATAGAAATAACATGAGGCACCAGGGCTGTGATCTGCCGTATCTACTTCAGCCTTCAAGAAAAATATGAACCCCAGACAAGGAAGCAACGAAGTGAAAAAAACTAATTTCAGATTTGTATTCATATAAAACAAAGTGTTGTGTATACAAGTTTTTCCAAATGATTGAGGGAAATTTCACATGAAATCTGAAGCCCTGCTGGTGTGGGAGCGTCACCCACCCTTATCTCGTGTGTGCAGTTATGGGGACACAATTCGCCGCCACCACTGCATTCTGTAATGTCAGAAGTTTCACAGGGAGATATTGCTGGTTACGTAAAGATTGTCTACAACGTATTGTCTGCAGTTCCTTTTTAGATGAATGCTCTATTTTTAGCCCCTAGTTTTCTCCTTTCTATTGTGTAGAACATGTGCAGTGTTACGGGCGTCTAGATTAAGCATTGCTTTCTTTAAAAAAACAGTCAGAAAGGGACTGCACAATGTCAGTAAGGGATTGTAGGACATATCTATAGGTTCCATACTAAAGGATTCGTACAGGAGTAGAAAAACATATATTTTTTCAGAAACAGTGCCACACCTGTCCTGAGGCTGAGTGTGGTACTGCAGCTCAGCTATATTCACTTTAATGGAGCTGGACTGCAATACCAAAAAATCTCTTTGTGGATCCATTTGTAATTTATTTAGATTTGTTGAACTGCAATACCAGACACAACCTATGGACAGGTGGCGATGTTACACACACACAAAAAAATATGAAAAATTTAAATAAATAAATAACCTAGCGTGAAAAAGTGTTATAGCTTTCAAACCCGCCTGTACTAATGAAAATGAGGCTGGTTGGGAACTGGTTGCAGTGCACTTTTTATACCTGTGGCTCTGCATTGTTGCTATATGTTTTGTGTACTGGTGGCTTTGTATATGTCTTGTGACTTTGCATTGTTTACTGGTCATCTTATAATGGGTTTTAACATGCTGTATGGACACTATACATTATTATTGGCCATTTGATCAACTAACCAATACTTTACATACTTGTGGTTTAGTATCTTATTATATCAGTTATGTTTTGTGTTCTTGCATCTCAGCATTGTTTACTGCCCTGCAGGGTTGCCATGAATAGTTTTAGGTCCCCGCGCAGCCTAACTATCTCGGATAATTAAGTTTTTCTTTCTATTTTTTTCTAGTAAATGGTTATGCTTTATAAACGTGTATCTTGGCATTGTTTTCTATGTTATTATATCAGTTTGTACACGGTTTGTGTATTTGTAGCTTTGTACTGTTGCCTGTCCATCTGAATCTCCCTTTTAATTTGTTTTCTACAGGTTTGCATTACTTAATGGTCGTCTAATAAAAGTTTATACCTTACACGTATGGCTGTGCATTGGTTACTGGTCACTTTACTATAGCTTATGATTTGTATTTTTAGAGGTTTACATTCCTTAGATGAGTTTTCTGGTTTTGTAAATATGGCTTAAATATGATATAGGTGAAAAGTCTCACACCTTTTTAGTACACTTTGTGTTCCAGTTCCTTATCATGTCAAGATATTAATTTGCTTTCAGTGAATAACACCATTCTTGTCTACATTCAGAGGCAACAATTCCGTACATAGCTATTTCTGCTTTCAGCTGAGAATTGTCTAGACAATGCTCTATGAGCTAAAGCGCCTGGACTCTAGACTGATACATTGTACATAGCTAGTCCCACTCATTTCTGAGAAATAGATACAATTGTATCCTTTCTAGACAATGCTCTGTGAGCTAGACTGCCTGTTCTCCAGACTGCTACATTGTACATAACTAGTTCGTCTCTAGATACAGTCTAGACATTACTCTGTGAGCCAAACTGCCTGGACTCCAGACTGCTACATTGTACACAGCTCATCCTGCTTTCAACTGAGAAATTGATACAACTGTATCCATCCAAGCTAGACAATGCTCTGTGAGCCAGACATGCAGTATGGATTTTGGGGGATGTGAAATAACCCCCCCCCAAAAAATACTGCAATTTTTCCATTGGGAATTTTTTTCTTCTACAGTGTTCACCGTACTGAATAAATGATGTTATATTTTATCAGATCCGACTTTTAAAGATGTGCCGATAACAATTATGTATAACTTGTTTATTTTTCATTTGTAAAATGAGAATACTTTTAATATTTTTCAAAATGTTTTTATTTTGAAAACTTTTTATTTTCACTTATAGTCCCCATAAGGTACTTGAACAGTAGCGGGGCACAATCGCTTGTTCACTGTTCTGCATTATATACACGAAGCATAAACATGATGGTACGTGGTAGCATGTTCCAGAGAACTGGTGCAGCATGTGTAAAGTCTCGCATAAGGGCATGGGAGGATAGGATGATTGAGGAATGTATTCTAATATCAACAACGTGGAGAACCGGGTAGGATGATAGAGGTAGGAGATGTAGGGGATACAGCGCTGTGGAGAGCTTTATGGGTGAGAGTGATGAGTTTATGTTGTATCCTGCACTGAATGGGCAACCAGTAGCGTAACTGACACAGGGTAGAAGCATCAGTATAGCGGCTGGAAAGAAAGATGAGCCCGGTTGCTGCATTCAGGATGGATTGGAGAAGGGAGTGTTTACAGAGAGGGAGACCGATAAGCAGGGAGTTACAGTAGTCAAGACGAGAAAGATTAAGAGCAACAATCAGAGTTTTAGTTTTCACAGTGAGAAAAGGACGGATTTTGGAGATGTTCTTGAGGTGCAGGAGCGGGCAAGGGATTGGATATAAGGAGTGACGGACAGATCAGAATCTATTATAATCCCAAGACAGCGGGCCTGCTGCCTAGGAGTTATGGAAGTACCCCACACTGAGACAGAAGTAGTGGGAGGGGGGTTGGTTAGTAGATGGCAGAATGACAAGATCTCCAGTTGTATCTGTTATTGCTGTTATTGTATCTGTTACAGGCAAAGAATTTTGATAATAATGATATTACATTTTTTATTATAATAATTTTGGTGTGACACATATTTCTATTAGAACTAAATTGATACGGTAACTGCAGGTTTTTTTTTGCACTAATGTAACGTTAGATGATAATATTACGGCTTCCTGCAGTTGACAATACCCTGTTTCCCCGAAAATAAGACATAGTGCATTTTTCTTATGCAATTCAGGGTTTGGCTGCTTATGCTGATGTTTGTGATGAAATCACTACAGTATTTTAATACATGTTGATTTTTTGTTCAACAATAAATGTGAATTCTTGTTCATGGAAAAATAAGACATCCCCTAAAAATAAGTCTTAGCTCAACTTTAGGAGCACTGTCTTATTTTTGGGGAAACAGGGTAGGGGTACTTCACCGCAGAAGCATTCAAAGAACACTGAAATTCAGTACAGTTAGGAGGTATCCCCACAACTAACATCTATCACCTAATAACAGAATAGTTGGTCATGGTGTGATTACTGGGGCCCCCACTAATTAGTGATATATGGCTCCAGAGTCCACTGTTCTTCCTTCTTGCCCTTCACTGCTTGATCGCAGTGAGGAGAGGCCTGAATGGAGGTTGAGCATTAGGGCTTCTTCTGGGACTGACATAGATAAAGTACATTCAGTGACTCACAGGTGACATCTTCTCTGATTATAGTTGTTTACTTTCCTTTTCTTTCGTATTAGGGTCCAGATCATTATGACAAACTCTTCCAATCATGACTCATCTCTGCTACCTCTACTGCCCATCTTCCACACAGTGATGATGCCCCCTTTTGTGCTCCACAAAGCAATAATGCCCCCACATAGTAATAATATTCCCATTGTTCCCACCACGAGTGTCCCTTTGTTCCCAGTGTGCTTTCTTTTGTGAAACCACACAGTAAAAATACCTCATTTGTGTCCCTACAAAGTGATAGTTGCCTCCTTTGTGTCCTTCACCTTAAAAATGACCCTATTGTGATCCCCCAGTGACCTTCAATCTACCACACAGCAATACTAACCACTTTATGAGCTTCACAAATCATTGCTCCTTTTTTAACCCCTCTATATTAGCAATCCACCATTGTGCCCTACACTAGGTGATAGTGACCCCCAAAGTAATAATACCCCTTTCATTCACAAACTGTTGGTCTGAATCCACTTACTGTTATTTGCAAAGAAATGTCAGTGTGTTGTTACCTGGACCTCAATGCAAAATCTGCATTTGGGTCTCCAGCCATGTATCATTTATATAACAAACTTGGAAGGGAGAGGCAGGGACCGCACATCCTCACAATATACGTTTATCTAATGCTTCTCAGCAAAACTTTACAAAAAATGAACAGGAGGTTCTTAGTATACTTTTTGATCAAAACGTATAGGCCCACTTGCCACTTCACGGCGACCTCTGTAAAATGAGTCCCTACACTAAATGGGGCAGCACTGGATGGCAGCCACCACCGCAGCAAAAACCACAAAGATGAGGGGCACAGACCATCATTTAAATAACAGGTGTCTTATCTGGCAAATAACTTTCGAGCCCCATCAAATACTAGAACCTTTGTATAAACGCTACCTGTGCACCCCAACAGGTATGGCATTGTATACCACAGACTGCAGGTAACTGTATATATATATATATATATATATATATATATATATACCACAAACCATCAAATAACAACTACATTCATCGCACCTGCAGGAAGGTTCTGTATAGGAAACAGCAGAACACATTAGATATGAATGGATATATCTCCGCTTCGGTGTTTTACAACCCAAACAGGAACCTGCTGAATAAAAACTTATATTTTAGGAATGTCTAATGTTTTGCTTAGTAAAGAGCTGAGACGTAACAGATGTAAGTGGGTGCAATCCATTTCCTGTCATATTTACACCCATTAAGTTGTCTTCCTAGAACATGCTGTGCTGAGAGCAGGTCATGAACTGATAGCAAAGTCAAATCATTACTTAACTGCCATCAAATGCTCTTTTCCAGATCTTCATCTGCAGAGTCACTCTTTGTGGATGTAAAGCCTTTGCAGTCAGAGCATTTGTATGTAAAGGCTCAGATCAACCTTGGTAGAAACTGGGCCCTCCTTTATAGTAACAAGTTTTATTACCATGGACAAAGAGCCCTAATGTCTGTTCCTCCGTATGATCCTCTCTTGAACATTGGGACAGTTCTCTGCCCGTCATTTGCCAACAGTGCGGTTTCTCTGTAGAGAAGAGTCTTGCTCAAGTTGCACCACCCAAAGGATGGGACCAACCAAATATGAACTCAATCTTCGAGGGCCCCATAGCAGTTTCATGCTCTACCCCAACAACAAGGACTTGGTCCCTACCAGATACCCTATTACAGTAAAATATAGGAGCGGCATTTTAATGAAGTCTATAGAAGTTATGGCATTATTGACTTTCTTAGACTTCGACAGTCACACACCCACACATACTTAGTCACCTCTACACCTCTTTGTGGCTGAATAGGGTCACCAAGCAGTCTTCAGAGGACCCCCATTTTTGCTGAGAGGTAGAGTAATGGAGGTGAACATATAAGTAGTGACTACCAGGATAACCAGAAGAACCAAGTTGTAGGCCGCAAGCTCTCAAGGTAGTGGAGGCCCCAGGACATGTGCTCTCCTTACAGTCAATCTGCCAATTCACACATGGTAGAAAACTGGTTTTATTTTATTTTTATAAATCAATAACTTTATTATTGAAATTTCGGAATTAAGGCAAGTAATTCAAAATTCGAAGTAACAAGAAGTACAAGCTTGTGAGCAACAATTAGAGAGCAAGTTACATCGTCAAACATCTGAGCTACCTTGAATTAACATAAACAGTAACATGTAGGAAAATACATATGCCATGTACAGTTCAAAGGCCGGACACCTCTTGCCATCTAGGAAACAGCAGGATGGGAAAACGTCAGCAGTGAACCAACAAGTTTGTGTAAGGTGAGGAGAGAAGCTGGGTTCCCCCACAGAGACAGAGGGTGTAGAGATTAACTGCTTGGAAGACTTGTGTGTTATGTAAGGTAAGTCGAGTCCGTCCAGACTCTCCATCTTTCCCTTTTTTAGCAATTAGGTGAGGGGGGGTAACTAGGCAAAGCTCGCTATGGAATTGGAGGTTAACTCTCTTTATGACTTCTGAGAAATTTATCGGGGAATTGGTTTTCCAATGTTGAGTTATAGTGAGGCGAGTGGCAATGAGTATGTGTTGTATCACCGTTTGGTGCGTATGGGGAATGTCCCAGATATGGAAATCTAATAAGGCTAATTCTGGAGATAGAGTAAAACTGGGATAAAGTCGATCTTGTATTAGCTTTTCAGTCTCAATCCAGAGACCCTCAGCAATAAGACATGACCACCACACATGCGACAATGAGCCAGCTGAGCCACACCCTCTCCAGCACATCTTGGACGAACCAGGGAACATATGTGCAGTGCGGATAGGGGTAAGATACCAGCGGAAGTGTATCTTCCTGGATATTTCCAAATGGTTGATGCAACTAGAGTGACTAGGAATTGATGCAGCTGCTCTCCACCAATCCTTCACCGAAAATGTTTTAGATAATTCCGATTCCCACTTAATCATATAGGTGAGCTTATCGGTCGGATCAAATTGAGATAGGGAGGCATAAGCTGCTGAAAGGCCCTTAAAACGACACCCAGAGCCCAAAACATAGTGGAATCCTTTGCAGACTACTACAAAGCCCTTTATAACCTTAGAGATGATCCCTCGCTCCCCCCAGTATCTTCTCAATTGGTTCAAGACTACTTGAAGGAGTTAAACTTTCCCAAAGTCACTGAAAGCCAATTGAAATCCTTAAATGCCCCAATAACTCAACAGGAACTAGACTCGACGATTTCCCAACTGAAACTTAACAAATCTCCCGGACCTGACGGTCTTAATAACGAATATTACAAACTCTTCTCCCCCATTCTCTCTCCACATATTCTACGCCTTTTTAACTCCTTATTGAATGAAGACCCTCCACCCGCGGAAATGCTTTCTGCTACCATTGTCACCATCCCCAAACCGGGAAAGCCACAAGACTCAATCACGAACTACAGACCAATCTCCCTTCTTAATTGCGACATCAAGCTATTCTCAAAACTTTTAGCAAATAGAATGAACGCAGTACTGCCTCACCTAATCAACCCAGACCAAGTGGGGTTTGTACAGTCTAGACAAACCAGAGATGGGATCAGACGGGTACTTGATGTTTTACAGTTAATTAGGAGGGATAAAATTCCCATGGCCTTTCTCTCCCTAGATGGGGAGAAGGCCTTCGATAGAATTAACTGGCTATATATGAAAGAAGTCCTGATTAAGTTCGGCTTCTCCGGTCCCATTATACAAGCTATATTAACTCTCTACACCACTCCAACGGCCAGAGTCTTCTCAACAGGTTTCCTGTCACGACCCTTTTGCATTACTAATGGTACCAGGCAGGGTTGCCCCCTGTTTCCACTTATCTTTAACTTATGTATGGAGCCCCTTGCGGAGAAAATCCGATTATCACCGCATATCTCAGGTATACCCATAGGCCAACGTCTTCATAAAGCTAGCCTTTATGCGGATGACGTATTAATTATGTGCAAGGACCCAGACTCCTCCGTCCCAGCCCTCCTGGACATCTTGCAAGAATATTCGCAAGTCTCCTTTTATAAACTCAATATTTCTAAGTCCATAATCATGCCACTTCACTGTTCGCAAGCTACATGCTCGGCTCTCGTACAATACGAGTTTGTTAAGACCAACTCCCATATTGAATACTTGGGCATTAAAATATTCCCAGACACTCATAAAACAATTGAGTCTAACTGGGAACACCTACTTCTGGTCCTTACAAACGAGGTTGCTAAGTTCCGGCGATCCACCCTTTCCTGGATTGCTAGAATTAATCTGGTCAAAATGATGCTTCTCCCCAAATTCCTGTACATTGCAAGATCCCTTCCTTTCCTAATCCCCCCCCTCATTTTGAAAAAACTGCAGTCTCTCCTTTCAAGCTTTATATGGAACTCCAAGAAACCTAGATTCAAACACCAATACCTATACATTCAGAAGCAATTTGGTGGCTTAGCCGTCCCTAATTTGTTGAAATATAATATAGCATCCATTTTAGAACCTGTTTCACAACTTTGGACGCCGTCTCCCCTCCATCACTGGGCACATATTGAAAATAATTCGACATTCCTAGGCTCTGTACAAGACCGTCTCATTGCATTACTACAGGGTTTCCCTAAGCTACCGAATTCCCATTATAACCTCCTCACCCTCCAACACCTAATCGACGTGTGGCATCAATATAACGCGACCCATGTTTAGTCACCATCAATTCCCACAACTGTCCCCTGTCCATGTTATACGGAGCAGCCCTTAACATTCCTTTGGACCATTGGACCACTAAGGGGTTGTTGACGATAGGGGATCTTTTTAGAATTGGAGTCTTTAGATCATTTGAGGATTTGGCCGCCACATATGCGATTCCTAAATCGCAATTCTTTATGTACCTCCAGGTCCGACATGCAGTCTCGGCCGCCCTTCGGTCCTCCACAGCCCGGAGTAGATCGCCCTTCTCCCGATTCCTTTTAAAAAAAGGGTTTTTTTAAAGGGATTTTTCCCAGCCCTTTTTTTTTTAAATTATTATGCTCACTATGGTTTGCGGGTGTTTTGGGATTTTGGGAATGTTAATACATAGGGAAAAAACCCAATAAAAAAAAAGGGGTTTTTTTACATTTATTTTTTTTGGAGAGGTAAAAAATAGAGTGGGGACCCCGAATTGAGGGTCCGTTAAGTCGGGGGTGGTTTTAAAACAGTTTTGATCAAACATGTGAACTAAAAACCCTAAAAGTTTTTTTTTTGCCTCATGACTAACCCCAAAATAATTAACCGTGGACATGTTTGGGCCAGTAAAACAAGCTGACTGGAGCTTCTTTACCATAGCCATCCACAGCCCTCTCCCAACAAAATGCTACACTCAGGATTGGGACAAAATATTCCAGTGCTCTAGGAAAATAATGCACATAGTGTCCTTCCTCCCCCCTAATTAAAATTCAGCCCACTCCATATCTCCTTGAGCCTCCTTTACAACCTGGGATGATGTGATCCCTTTTGGTGGTGGGCCTACCCTGGTAACACTTTAAAAATTTGGGTTTGAAAATTTTTTTGGGGGTTTTTAGAGTGGCGGGGGGGGCCTATTAAACAAAGTGCGCTTTGTGCAGCAGATGATAATGCGCGTTAGTCAACAGGCCAGCTGGTACTTCTTTATTTTTTTAGCTGTCCAAAAGCTCTCCTCTCCTTTTTCCGGGAAAACATCCATGAAAACCCCAACTTGGGGCTGAGGTTTTGGGGAGCTATGATAACCCCAAAAACCGGGGTTCTGGCAAAAACCCCAAACTCCTTCCTCCTTTGTTTTACCCCAGCCGTCCCCCCGGCTTCAAGGGCACCAAAAGAAAACCTAGGTGGTTTCCCTTTCCCTTACCAGTCCCAAGGACCCTGCCCTGGGGAAAGCCCCAACCTTTGCCAGAGGTCCAAAAAAAAACGGGGCCCAAGCTGACCCTGACTCCCCCAAAATTTCCCCCCGACTCCAAGGCCCCCAACCTGCACCACCCAACTGTGACAAAAGGCCCAACTGCCGAAAAAACCTGGGGGAAAAACCAAAAAAACCAAAATCTGCAAAAAAAGGCCCAAACCCCAAAAAAGGGGGTAGGGGGGGGTTTGGGACTGTTTTTTCCTGCGGGTTCCGCCGAAATTTTTGATCCCCGGGGGGGCCCGGAGGCCCCCCCACACGCCCGACTCTGCCCCCCATGCTGGGTCATGTGGGGGCTACCATTAGGGCTGTGTCCCCCTTGTCGGCCCGGGGCCCTTTTTAAACAGAAGTGAGGGCCCCCTGATAGTGGCAGGGGCAGCAGTTAATTTTGTAAAATAGTAAATTGGGGGTTGGCGCTTTCATAGTTTTTTAAACTATACTATACTTTAGAAAAGGAATGTTTATTTGAAGGGAAATGTTTTTCACTTACGGGCTTTTTACACATCGATAAGTCTATAAACAGTTATAAAACCGGGTTTCCCCAAACCCGTCCTCACGCCCCCCAAACAGGTCATGTTTTCTGGGTTTTTTTGAAATTTCACAGGTGATTTAATTTTGCTGCACAGGTGACCCTTAAAAATTTTTGTCAGTTTCATTCTGTGGGGGTATCCCGGAAAATGACCCGTTGGTTTTGGGGGGTGGGACCCGGAGTTTTTGGGAAAACCCCGATCTTGACCATAGTGGGCTTTTTTATGTATTTTCCAAAATAAACGAACTGGGACTTTTCTCTTAAAAATCTGTTTAAAACGCCCACAAAAACCCAAAATTTCGTAGAAAGTTGGGTGGATAGGCCTCAGATGGGAGGGGGAAAATTTTCTACACCAGGGTCTGTTGGGGAAATTTTTCTCTTTGAAACAATCCAGAAATTTTTGTAATTTTTTAATGAATTAAAAATTTATTTTCCAAAAGGGTTCCCGTTCCATCGTTTTTTTATACAGGACCTGGCGGGAAAACAATAGCGTATAGTATCTTATGCAAAGCTTCCTGATCCTTTTGGGCCCGTAAACAGAATTTCTTTTTTGGGGGTTGTGATTGAGGGGTTTCATTTTTCTGATGGAGAAGAATGGAGGTAATTTAGATGACTTTGGGTTTATTGCATTAAGGTTCATGCATGGACCTTAAGGGTTAAGGGGGCCCCTTATGTGCAAGAACATTGTACTTTTTTATAGAGAATAACAAGCTGGTGGCTTTATGCTATTTACCCCGTTTTTTTGTTTGTTTCTCCATATATGGAAATATTACTAAAGTTCCCCTGTTGGGGAAAATTGTTTTCTGTGCTCGACGTTGAGTCTTTTTGACAAATTTTGGTTTGCGGTGGGGGGCTAAAAAGGTGAGGAAAGTTGCTTGGGGGGTGGGCAAGTTTATGGAAGATTTAAAATAAAATAAAGGGGGGACCGTTCAAATGGCGGGGCTTGGGTGCTGATTTGGACGTGGATTCAGAAACCTGAATAGCGTTCAATCCACCTGTAAACTGATTTACACTATAATTTGTAAAATCAGGGTTATTGGCCGAATGTACCCCCCCTTTTGAGAATTGTTTTTGGATAAAAAATTGAAGGCAGAAAAACTTTCGGGCAGTCGGTCTTTTCATTACGGGAAAATTTTTTAGGAAGGCAGAATTTTCAAAAAAAAGAAACGCAACCCTGGTTTATTAATGGTACTACTCGGGGTGGATCACCCGTTTTAGGGGGGCCCCAGGGGTCGTATTGGGCCTTAAATTTTCTTTTAACTCCTTTTTTTTTTTTTTTTTTTAAAAAGAAACAAAATGAAAAGTAAATTAATGACCAGAAGTGTTTTTGTTTTTGCCTCCTTTCGTTTTTAAAAATTGTAACCCTTTTTTTTTTTTCAATGAGCGTTTTAAAAGGCCTCGTTTTTTTTTTAAAACAAAATTTGGGAAATTTTTGGGGAAAAAGTTTAAATTCACTTATAAAAAAATTGCAGAATTTTTTTTTTTGTTTTTTTTTTAATTTTTTTTTTTTCCAAACCCTTCCCAAATTTTCCCTTTTTAAAAACTTGTTAGATTAATTCTACAGTTTTTTTTACGGTCGGTGGATACCTTTTTTTGTGTGTTTTTTTTTTTTGTGTAATTTTATGCACAAATTTTTTTTTATTTTTAAAAATTTTTTGTTATTTTTTTATTTTTTTTTTTTTTTTTTTATTTTCTTTTTTATGTTATTTTTTTAAAACCCCTTTAAAAGGGGGAAATGGGTTTTAAATTTTTTTTTTTCACTTAGTAATGTATAAGGGATATTCATATATGCTAAAAACATTTAATCTGCGTCGTCTGACACAGGGGAAATGAAAGGGGGAAAACTAAAAGTTCTGCCCCGATGTGGCTTGTTAGCGACAGCCCCGGGGCTAATTAGGTTTCCCCAGGGTGAATGTTGCCGGGTTTCCCCCGGGCTTGTCGGGTCACCGGGGGTCCGTTTTAAAAAAAAAAGAGCAGGGAAACCCTTTGGTTGCGTTTCCGGGGGACAAAATGCGGCCAAAACAAAGGGTTTTAAAACCCTCAGGGTGTGGAGGTTTCTCCCCCTCCCCGGAAAATTTCTCGGGGGTCAGGGCTGTGTAGTACAGCCCCCAAAACTCGGGGTTGGTTTCGGGCCCCCGGGCGCCCCCAAAACCGTTTTCGGAAACGACGCTAAAAAACGTTCCCCTGCAGTTTAACGACCTGAAATGGCCCGAGTCAAAAGGGGCTGTGTTTCGGTGTTTTGGGGTTAAATTTTCATAAATGAAACTTACACATGGATTGCACCGTAGAAATTTATCTTTGCAGTGATACTAAAATCAGTAAAGTAATTTAACACAATAGAGGTTAATGTTCTACTACAAAGGGATCTGGAAAAGTTGGAGACCGGGGCGGGGGAAGTGTCAGATGGTGCCAGATAGTAAACCAAACCCCTTTCTTTTAAAATACAAATGAATATCCCATTTTTTGGGTCCAATTAAAAAACCCTTCCCCCCTTAAAAGCTACGCCAATGCATACAGTGCAAATATTCAAACACATGGTAAAAAAATCAATTCTTGTGACAAGTTAAGAAAAACCAGGCGGGAAGTGGGGGGAGGAGTTCCCTGTTTTTTCTTTGGGAAAAAATATGGGGAAGGGAATTTTATAGGCGGCAACGGCCGGGGGAAAAAAGTGTGTGAAAAAAAACCCCTTCAGAAAACAAAGAAAAAACTACAGGCAGCCCTCGACTTACACCCGTTAAAACTTAAACATCTGCCCCCTAGTTACAAACGGAGAATTAGGGGGGAGGTGACATTGTAGTTCCAGTTCCCACAGAGAAGTGCTGTGAAAAAACAAGCTCCAGATCCCCGGGGCGCACATGAGGTGAAAATGAGGTGAAATATTTTAACAAAGGGCAAAAAAAAAAAGCAGAATATAAAAAATTTTTCCTGCACTACCAAAATAAAAAAAAAACCTTTGTGTGGAGTTTTAAAAATTTAAAAAATTTTACCTGTTCGCTTACTACCAAATTCAATTAAGAAAAAAACCTACAGCCCCCTATCCCGTTTGAAACCCCCGGGGACTGCTGTATTGGCTCTCTGGGCCACCTATTGGAGGTAAATCCCTTGAAAGTCAAAGTCCATATAAAAAAACCAGCCGAAATGTTAACGGCCATCTCAAGCAGTTTTTGGACGGGTCCCAAAGGGGCCCCCCAGTGGAGTTTTATCCCTTGGGGGTGTCCCCAGTGGGTTCATATTTGAGGCCCCCAGTTGATTCCTGTGGTCCATAGGGATTTATTTCTAAAAAACCACTGTGGGATGTTTTCTTGGGGGCCCAAGGGAGTTGATTCTTGGGGCCACCAGTGGAGTTGATTCTTGAGGCCCACGTGGGTTGATTTTTGAGGCCCAGGGGGGTTGTTTTTTGGGGGGCCCACCAGTGGGGTTGTTTCTTGGGGCCCCCCAGTGGAGTTGTTTTGAGGCCCAGGGGGTTTTGATTTTAAAGGCCCCAACCAGGGGAGTTGATTTTGGGCCCCAGTGGAGTTGATTTTGTGGCCTCCCAGTGGAGTTTTTTCTCGACTCTTTCTGCTGTCTCTTTCCCTTTGATAACCTTAGTTGGGGGCCCCTACAATTCACGGGGGGGTTTCTTTGCCCAGGGCTCAATGGGGCTTTCCCCTGCTCCCCTGTCCCCAGTCCGAGCCTAATCTCCAGAAACGATGCCCTCAAAAGGCAGCAAAAGGCAGTACACGGGGACTTATGTGCAGCAATGATCCCGGGGATTTTGGGGGGACAACCAGTCAAAAATTTTGTCTTCTGAAAAATTCCCAGCATCCTATAAAAAAGCCATTAAGGAATTTTTTTTTTATGTCAATTTACCATAAGCGCTATAAATGAATGAAAAAAATATATTGTAAAAACATATTTATTTTTTTTTCTGGTATCACTTCGCCCTGTCTCAGATTAGTTTTTCGGGGAAAAAAACTTTCTCTTTGCTCTTTTTATTACTTTTTTGTGTAGGGGGGGGGAGGTCAAAAGTTCCCCCACAAACCATAAAAAAAAAAATTGTTCAAAAGTAGTTTTGGGGGCATTAGCATTAGCGGGCAAAATTTAGTAAGTGCTTTTGTTTTGATAAACAGAAGTAACTAAAATTATTTCCCCCCTATGGAAACCAGACATAATTGGGAAAAAACCTATCCAAGTCATCTATAAAAGATCAGGTTAGTTGTGAAGTTCTGGGAAATTGCAATGTTACCTGGGATATTATTTGTAAAAAAATATAATACATATAAGGGGATTGTTAATTTACCCAATGGGGCCAGGGGCCTATGAGGGGTCTTGTGCTTGGCGCTGTATGGTCCAAAATAGTTTAAAATTTAATAATTTTTTTTTTAAATGCCCCAAAACAAATTCCGCGCCCCTTTACAAGGTAGAGGGTTAATTCAGAAAAAAAGACAGCATTACAAGGAAAGCTACTTACAGATGAGACAAAGGGTTGGGGGGCCTGCTCGAAAAGAGCTTAAATCTAGGGGGTTGGGG
>JAODAL010023384.1:0-62772 GCA_025379985.1 Phyllomedusa bahiana | reverse complement strand
AAAAACTAAAGCGGGAATTAGCTGATAAAGTCATGCCGCGAAAGTGGAAAAAACAAGCTGAGAGTCGGTGGCAACTTAGTGCCCCGGGAAAAGTGTGGAGGTGACGGGGCAAAACTGACCACGCAAAAACATGAGTCAGGCAGTGGAACAATGCATTCTGGAGTGGCAAAACACGAGGCAAGCTCACGAGTCAGTGGCACAATAGTGGACAGAGTGTGGAGGGGAAGGCGGCAGCCACAGCAGCATGAGGTCAGGCAGTGGCACAATGACATTCTGGAGGTGGCAAAACAGGGAGGAAGCCACAGATGGCACAATGACTGAGAGCGGAGGTCACGGCAGCAGCAGCATGAGGTCAGGCAGTGGTGCAATGACATTCTGGAGGTGGCATAACAGTATTTGGCCACACAATCACACAGTGTGGAGGTCACAACAGCAGCAGCATGAGGTCAGGCAGTGGCACAATGACATTCTGGAGGTGGCAAAACAGTATTA
Source organism: Phyllomedusa bahiana (assembly GCA_025379985.1). NCBI lineage: Eukaryota > Metazoa > Chordata > Amphibia > Anura > Hylidae > Phyllomedusa > Phyllomedusa bahiana. The sequence continues at coordinate 62,280 of JAODAL010023384.1, read as the reverse complement.
GGCCACAGAGTGGCACAATCACACAGTGGGGAGGTCACGGCGGCAGCAGTATGAGGTCAGGCAGTGGCACAATGACATTCTGGAGGTGGCAAAACAGGAGGAAGCCACAGAGTGGCACAATGACTGAGAGCGGAGGTCACGGCGGCAGCAGCATGAGGTCAGGCAGTGGCACAATGACACAGTGTGGAGGACATGGCAGCAGCCACAGCAGCAGCATGAGGTCAGACAGTGGCACAATGACACAGTGTGGATGTCACGGCAACAGCAACAGCAGCAGCAGCATGAGGTCATAGAGTGGCACAATGACAGAGTGTTGAGGTGGGTGGCAATACCAGTCCCTGTAAAGATGGTGGTAGCAGATGGGGGAAAACTGGCTCAGATGTGTGGCATCAGCGGGCTGGCGGCATCAGAATAGTGGCTGAGGCAGGTAGTTTGAACCCAGACTGACGCCTAAGGCATTGGTGTGTGGAAATCCTGGCCGATCCACACCTGATTCATCTTGACAAAGGTCAGTCGTTCCACATTTCCCGTGGACAAGCGGGTTCTCCTTGGGGTAACGATGGCCCCCGCCGCACTGAACACCCGCTCTGATGCCCACCTACTGGCGGGGAGGACAGCTTCTCCACTGCAAACTCGGCAAGTTGCGGCCACACAAACCAGTTTGGCTGCCCAGTAGTCCAGCGGATCTTCTAACTGAGGTGGCAGAGTGCTGTCCAAGTAGGCCACAACCTGTTGGTTCAGGGACTGCTCCAGGTCCTGCTGCTGCTGCTGCTGGCGACTGCCCTCCTCACTAGGCGGGTGAAGGAAGCTGCTCATCAGTGACTCCAGACTTAGGTTACTACTGATGGAGCTGGTACTGCTCCTACCCCCTACCTTCCCCAGCAGCCGCGGCAGTAGTACGTGAGCGCTGAGGAACCCCCCCGGTCAGACCTGTCAGAGGAGGGACGATGCCGCACATAGGCAGCGGCCAACTGATTACGGAGGATTTCCCTATAGTATTTGAGTTTGTCTTCCCTCTCAATAGCTGGGAAAAAGGCTCCCATTTTGGACCGGTAGCGAGGGTCCAATAGGGTGGAGAGCCAGAAGTCATCCCTCTGCCGGATGCTGACTATTCGGCTGTCACTAGCCAGGCAAATAAGCATGCTGCGGGCATCTGCACAAGTGACTCCGAGGGGCTCCCTGCCTCCATTTCCACTGTATACTGCCACGGTGCTTGGGGGTCATCTGCCTCGTCTTCCTCATCTCCATCCACCTCCTCCAGCTGCTCCTGCTCCTCCTCTCTTGTCACCTGGGTAGAAAATCCACTCATTTCACCAGACAATGCTTCTGCTCCAATGTCCTCCTCCTCCTCCATTTCAGTCCCACCGGACTCATGTGGCCACGAGATGTAGTCGCCACGTCTCCAGTCCCCTGCCCAGACAGATTTTTCAGCATCTGTTCCAGGACATGAAGCAGGGGAATGAGTTATTCATCCCGTAGTCCTGGCGACTGACAAATAACGTCGCCTCCTCGAATGGCCTCAACAAACGGCAGGTGTCACGCATGAGCTGCCACTGGCTGACATCAAAGTTACACAGGGGAGTACTTCTGTCTGCTGGATCATCAAAAAATCGTTAATGGCCTTTCTCTGTTCATACAGTCGGTCCAACATGTGCAGGCTGGAATTCCAGCGGGTGGAAACATCGCATATCAGAGTGTGTTGGGGGAGGCCGTTCTGCCGCTGCAACTCGAGGAGGGTGTTCCTGGCTTTGTACGAATGGATAAAGTGCATGCACAGTTTCCTGGCCATTTTCAGAATGTTCTGAAGATCGGTGGAAGACTTCAGGAACCTTTTCACAACCAGATTGAACACGTGCGCCATGCAGGGCGCATGGACCATCCCTCCTCGGTGCAGCGCGGACACCATGTTCCTCCCATTGTCCGTCACCATGGTTCCGATTTGCAGTTGGCGCGGAGAAAGCCACACATCGATTTCTTGCTGCATGCGGGGAATTCCCCCCTGTGGATTCTTTTTCCCCGAGGAAAGCCAGGTTTTGCTGGTGACACCGCTGTGCCCTAAATGTGGTAGGGGACAGTACTTGTGGAGCTGAGGGGTGGGGGGTGGGGGAGGAGGAGGAGGGGGAATTGGGCAGGTGCAGCAGTTTGACAACTGGGGGAAAAAAAAAAAAAAAAAGCGGCTCTCCTGCCCAAAGTTTTTTGGTGTGTGGGCTGGAAGCAATTCCCCCAGGGGCGTAAAGGACTGTAGGGCCCCTGACCTGTTACAGTCCAGACGTCCCGGCTGCCGTGCCCCTTGGAAAAAGTAAGCTCAAGGACTGCCCTTTCTTTTTACATATTTATGAAGTGTGGTACTCCCTTTTTTGGGAAAAGAAATTACGGCTTGGAACTCTCCATCTCGGCTCGGAAAGCCATATTTCTCTGAGGTGCAGATCCACCTTTGGAAAGGGAGGGATGCAGTACCAACAACTTGGACAGGGGCACGGCAGCTGCTGCACTTAGGATGGTTGGACCATATTTTGTCTCTTTGCAATCCCCTCGCTAAAACCGCTGGCCCCATGGTAGAGAGGAGGGAGTTCTGGACGGGAGATGAGTCAAGGAAACGCCCCTTTGAGGGGTGGGACCCTTTGTGGCTCATGGATGGCCCACTGGGCCTGCTGGGGTTTTTGCTCGGCGGGGGTTGGACCACCATCTAGCCAGTTTTCCAGGCCCCCCGGATGGTACGCTGCATGTTTGAGAGGGCCGTGGTGCCAACTTTAGCCCCCTGGCCAGTTCATTTTTTGCCCCAGATTTACTTTTCCCCATTTTCGGCCCCTCGGTGTCTTAGCAAAAAAACTCCCACACCGCCGAGTATGGGATTTTACCCCAACGCTCCGCACTGAGTGACTACTGCCGCCGCTGCCCCGTGAGCCCTGTGCTGCTACTTTTTGGACCCGGAAGGGGTTTTTTACCCCTGGCCGTTGGGTCCGACCTACACTGCGCTTTCCCGCTGACCCCGGCCACACACCACTTTTGGGTGCGCTGCTGCTGACGCGCAAGCTGCCCCTCTTCTTACGAGATAAAGCCTTTCCCCCCCGGCTCCAAGTGGGGCGGCTACTCATCATCTATTTTTTGTTTCATCTCACTGCTGTCCCCCATAGGTTTTGGGATGCCGGGGGTGACTTCACACATGACCTCCATCATTCCCATCTATTTTTTGCCCCCCCCACTGCAGAAGCAGGGATATTGGCCCCATTTTTCCTGCCAAGTAGCTCTGACTGCCCCTCAAAAAGTTATCCCCCGCATATGTGGCGCTACCCCGCCACATAGTAGATCTTGGGGGAGGGAAAAAGGATGGGACAGAGGGGGGGCTGAGGACAGGTGAGGGCCCTGACCCCCTTTGGGGCCCTGCCACTAATGGTTGTGTTTGGGTTCCCACAAAAACTTGGTGGGGTTGTCAGATGTCATTGGGAGGGGGGAGGATGCCCGTCAACCAATCAAGAACCCCTTTGGGGGGTGAACAACCCCAGGGCCGCTAGATGACAGCGGAGTTTTGGGCCCCACGGTGACCCCCGCTGCGGGCGTCCCCCTTTTGTGCTGGACCCGGGCCTGTTCCCGGGAAAGTTTTTGCACTGCCCTCGCAGGGGCGAGCCTGCCCCCTCTCTGTCTGACATACTGTTTGTTCTAAATGTACAGACACTGTTTGATGTGATAATCTGTATATGATAATTATAACCTGTTTTTGACTCAATTGAACCCGTAACAAGCTTGGGTAACCCTTGGATATAATTGCGCTCCACAAAAGGCCAGGGAAAAATTTACTTGTTATGTGTCATTTAACACACTGTGTGTTTATTCTAAATGTAAAGCACAAACAGAGCTTAAATTAACCTTCGGACATGAATTAGCTACAGGAAAAATGTATATATTTTGGCGTTGAAAAAGACGGTTTCTTTTTGTCAGCACACAGCAAAAAACGCTTAATTAACCCCATGGATGTAAATTGCGCCAAAGAATGAGCCGCCACAAATAGTAGTTTGTAGCGTGTTACATTGCATGTTTTCTACGCCACACAACAAGAGATACAGTATGTAATTATCCTTTGCTTGTGTATTTAGGATACAGAAAATTTATTATATTTGGTGTTGAAAAGACGGGTTTTGGGTCAGCACACCAGCAAAAAAACGGCTCATATTATACCCCTGGATGTAAATTGCGCATTAGAATGAGCACAGCAAAAATGAGAAGTGGTATTTTGTATGTAAAAACGCTGTTTTCTTTAAATGAATTACAACACGGAATCTGCTTAGATCCCACTTGGATATTGAATTGTATATGCAGGCTGCAGTGACGCACACTGGATTTCAGATACCAATATCCAAAAAATTAGAAATAGACATTAGAGGAACAGTCTTGAGACAAGCTGAGACACCCCACAGAAGAATCGCCTTTATAAATAAATCATTCTTCAGTAAGAGCATATCAGCGCGGCAGCACCTTCCCTGATGAGTACAGTGAGAGGAGTGTGAGCTCCCGGGTCGCGCCGGGTCTGTATATAGTGCTGGTGACTGTCACACGGAATCCCGCCGTCTCTGATTGAGCTTCTCCTCGTCACATGTCATGCAGGCTATGCACCTTCTTTACCTCCCAGAGGGCTTTGCCCCATGTAGCGCCATGTGCCTCGCAGCCATTTTTATTCAATCTAAAGCACACTTCGTACACCCGAAGTACCCCAAAGTTCGAATTCGGTTCCGAACCGAAGTTTCCTGAATTCTACGATTCCACTTCGTTAGAATCAATTCGACCTTTCTCTAGTTTATAATGGAGAAGTTCTCGCGCTATGATTGGCTGGAATAGTCCAAGCCACCGCTAGATCATCTTTATCAGCTCTTTTCTTATTTTTTACTGTATTTTGTACTGTGCGCATTTTCATTTGATTAGGTCAAACACTACTCCATAGGTTATAATGGGTCACTGTCGCTCCTATTCTGATTGGTTGGTTTTGATGACCAATGAGAAGGCTTACAGAATTTGAAGTTACCTGACTTTCCCGAGCAATTCTCTATATCCAATTCCTGGGTTGCGCCGGTCTCATCGAAAAAACCGTTGTTAGGGATTTGATGATGTCTGTTTTATAGAAGGTTTTAGCTCTTTTTCAGATAATATTTTACACCTAATAAAAACGTTTTTTTAAAATCATACTCCATGCCGCACGCCGCTGAGAGCCGAGATTTCATTGCCCAAATCTCTCCATAGACTACAATGGAACAAAGTAGCTCGCGCTCTGATTGGCCGGGATAGCCAAGCCCCAGCTAGCTGAACCAAACAGCTCTTTTCTTCATTTTTACTGTTATTTTTGAACTGTCCCGCCTTTTCATTTGATTGGTCAATACTTCTCCATAGGTTATAATGGCTCACTGTCGCTCCTATTCTGATTGGCGGGTTTATGCCGACCAATGAGACGCGCTTACAGAATTTGAATTACTGTATTTCCCGGCAATTTCCACTATCCCAATTCCTGATGTTTCGCCGTTATTGATTTTTTGTTAGTGATTTTATTTATATTTTATATAAAAACCATTTTTTGAATCATACTCCATGTCTCACGGAGCTGAGAGCTGAGATGGATTTCTTTTGCGATCTTATATATTTTTCCTTTAATTTTAAATGATCCACTTTTTCACTACATTTAATCATTTTTAGACAACTTTGATATTTATCTTTATTAATGAAATAATTTTAGAGACAACTCATTTTTAGTATTGTACTGTTTTAACACTCGACCTAGAGCACATTTTGCCCCATTCCATTACGTTCTCGCTTCACTTCGGACCGGTGAGGCGCAGTTTCCGCCAGAAATCGGGCGCAAATCCCAATCATACATGTCGCCCCTTGTGCCTCATCTGTAAGTAGCTTTTCATTGTGTGATGTCTGTCTTTTTGTCTGCACCTACACCCTCCATATTGTAAAGTGCTGCGGAATATGTTGGTGCTATATAAATAAAGATTATTATTATTATTATAACTAGACGACCTGGAGAATCGTAGCAGGCGCAATAATGTCAGGGTCAGAGGCCTGCCCAAATCTGTCAAGACTGCTGATCTAATTCCCACCCTGATCAAAGTATTCAACTATATTCTTGGTCGCCCCGAAGAAACACCAATTGAATTTGATCGGGCGCATAGGGCATTGCGCCCGCAAAGTCAGGACACAGCACGACCCCGAGATATCATATGTAGGATCCACCGCTACATCATCAAACAAGAGATCATGAGAAAAGCTAGACTGATGCAAAATGTTGAGTTTGAGGGTGCTAAATTGGACTTGTTCCCGGACCTTTCCAGGCGTACGTTACACATGAGGGCTGCGGTCAAACCGCTGCTATTTGCTCTCCATTCCAAAAATATCCCATATAGATGGGGTTACCCTTTCTCCCTCCAAGTACGACATAAGGAAACAGTTCTAATCTTCCGCTCTCCAGAAGATCTCCCAGATATTTTCTTACCAGACTGGTCAGCGGCGATCTCTATAGACACTCCCTTCACAAGAGCGCAGCCGCCAGATCATCAACCTCGCCAATCTCCTTCGGCTACCCCAAAATCACAACGGTCCCGCCGGCGACGGAAAAACCGGAAGATTTCCTATCTGATTCGCGCCTTCATCGCTGACCTAGAAGATTTTTCTAGTGGGAGTTCCCCCACTTTGAGGCGTTGTATTTGTTTAGCTTTTTCCCCTTTTCCTGTTATCCCCATAAGAAAAATGCCGAGATTTTAGGCAAATGTTAGAGTACACACCCACGTGATCGGGAGTCCCTTTGGAGTCTTGGTTATGGGGGATGACCCTCTGTCCTTGGGCCTCTATGGCTTTTACTATACATTCCTATCTTTAACGACACCCTTTTGCATTAATATGCTTGCCCGGTAGGGGGCAGCCGACGGCGGGATCGTTGTGAATTTTTCTGTACCCTACCCTTCCCCTCACCCCCTCCCTACCCCCTTCCCCTCAACCCCCCTTCCCCCGTCCCCTCCCCCCACTCCCTTGTTGTATTGGCTCTACACTGCCCTGTATGTATGACCTGCAGAAGAACAGCCAGACCAGGGTAAAGGTGGTGCCTGAGCCAGACTTGTGGTATTGGCTCTACACTGCCCTCTATGTATGAGCTGCAGAAGAACAGCTTCATACATTCTGGCACATTCTATACTGCCTTAAAGTTATTTAGAACTGGCCTGTCGGTGCCAACGCTCATATACGTCTCCCAAAATGTTTAAGACAAGGTTGAACTGTTCGGGAAGATCTGGTCCCACTGGGTTCAGTGTTCTGCAGACACAAGAATAATCTTGGTACCCATTTACCTATTAAATAGTAATTAACTTTTTTAACAGTTTTTATTTTTGGTTAACTAGTTAACAACTTTATTACAATTTCTTTAAAGGTTCCCTCTTGCCTGTATCACAATTTTGTAGGGTAATTGAAGGACTGACCACAATTTTTTCTTCCCTTCATTTCCTTCTATTTTTTTACCCTTTGTATTTTTTATTTTTTGCTTTTTATTTATTTATTTATTTATTTTTTTATGAAACCAGTTGGAGATTTTTTTTTATCTGTAAGGGTGAATAACCTTTTTAAAGCTATCCAGGATAAAGAATTCAAGAAAATTGGTTGAAAAGGTTGAATTCTTTTGAGAAGATCTGGTTCCAATGGATCCAATATTCTGCCGACATGAGAATAATCTTGACCCCCATCAACTGGTAACTAATTACAATTTCTTTGAAGGATCCCTCTTGCCTAGTCAAAATTTGGCAAATTGGAGGATGGACCCGTCTTTATCTTTCCTCAATTCCTTCTTTATCCTTCTTCTCTTTCACTTTTCTTTTCTTTTATGTTTTTTTTTTCCTCTGGAACCACTTGGAGGTTTTATTATTCATATTGTCTTGCAGAGATGTTTCTATAACGTTGACCTCAATTACTGTTGTATGTTCTAATCTGTTCTTTGTTCTGTCGCTATGTAATTCCTCTCATTTTGACAAGCTTCTTTTATTGCTCCTGTAAATTATGCTGTGTATATTTCTACAATAGAAACTACTGAAATATAAAATCCCGTCATTGTTCCTAAAAAATTGCAGCAAACTGGAGTAAAGTAGCCGGTAACCTGATTATACACTCAGCGCCTTGGAAAATGTTCTTCTTATTAACACCTTGAAACAAAGTTTGGAAATAGGTTCTTATTATGGCTAACATTTCCACGAACTAAGAAATCAATTTGTAGTCCATGGGAAATAACTGTTGTTGAACCTACAATTTCTATGTGGGAAAATACCGGCTATTGCTGCAAATGGGGCTGATAATTTCCTGCTGACAGTCCTATCACCGGCGCTCAGGATACTGTCATTTCTAATGTTTAAACCCATAAAATTATATGCTGGGATTTGCATACATGTGTAAGTTGTTCATATTGATGGCAGAAATTCATTCTGAAGACCGGGAAAAAATTATATACTTGGACGCTTAGCTTGATAAACTCACGCTTTCATAGAAGGGAATTTTTCTCTAATTACATGTCTCGTTGTAGAAGATATATGGTGGGAAGCATATAAGGAACATGAAGAATAAACAAATCATAAATCAAAGTAATATTTAGTTGTGGAAACACGGTTTTAACACATCGGTGAGCCTACAGCAGAGGTCTATTAGTGCCCTTTATTCTCCAAGATTTTAATTGCACATAATAATGGTGGTCCGGGGCGTAGCGGTAGGAGGTGCAGCGGTATTAGCTGCTATGGGGCTCTGCATCCTGAGGGGGCCCAAAAGCCCCTTTGACACATAAGTAAACACCAGTATTGGAAATGGCACATGGTAACTGGCAGGAGCCCCATCTCACTTTTTGCACCAGGGCCCAAGAACTTCAAGTTACATCTCTGCTTGCAAGCTTAGTACATATGTGGTGGCAGCAAGAACATCCCAACGGGGAACATGGAGATTCAGCTGGCAGGGGCGTAGTTACAGTGGGTGCAAGCGGTAGCAGCTGCTACGAGGCTCTGCATCCTGAGGGGCCGAAAGTAACTTTGACACATAAGAAGACACCAGTATTGGAAAAGGCACATGGTAACTGGCAGGGGGGGGGCCAATAGGGCAGGACGGGCAGTACTCCTGTCAGGGTTTCCCAATCAAAAAAGAGGCCCACTGAAATGTTAAAAATAGGAGTAGTAATTGGGGTGGGGCCACATTTCATTTCTCTGTGTGGGGCCCTAAACGGTTAAAAAGATGACTGATGGCAGTCCTGGTAAGGGGGCCCCATTTCACTTTTTGTACAAAGGGGCCCAAAAACTTGAACTTACGCCTCTGACGGTGATACAAAGTCTGTCCAAATGGCCAAAACACTTGGATGGGTGGTGATGTGCTACATTGGTTGTTTTTTAGAGGGAGATAAAGTTCAGCTTGTGAACCCCAACTGAGCCTCAACCTTCCACAAACTGTGTTGCTTACCTGCTGCTGTGTTCTTCTAGTAGGACCCAACACTGATGCGTATCCAAGAGCGCAAAAAATGAACAGAACTGTGATACATTGCTTGTTTTCAGAGGAAGAAAAAGTTTGGGCTCATGAACCCCTTGCACACTGTATTGCTCACCCTTTGCTTGGGTCCTTCTGGTATGGCTTAACACTGATACCTGTTCAAAAGCCCAAAACAGCTGTATGTGTGGGAGTGTGCTACATGGTTGTTTTTACAAGAAGAAAAATTGGGCTCATGAACTTTCTTGCACACTGTGGCTATCCTCTTGATGTTTTCTTCATTAGGGCCCAATACTGATGCTCGATCCTCCTTTTACCCCCTAGTGCAAATGCTTTGCTCCCCACTAGACACCCTTTCTTCCTGGTCTGCTTCATCCTGAGCCAGATCTGCATCCCATCCCTACGTTCGCATCTTACGTCTCTTGTGTATAGGTACTGATTCTCACAAGGCATTATGGGAAAGGAGCTGAGAATATGCCAATGCTTCGTGGCAGGGCTGGGATGATGGGTAGGCAGAGGTAGGCTTTTGCCCAGAGCGCCACCTCTGCCAGGAAGTAAGGGGGCGCAAATTCAATGTGTGGAAACTTCACTGTGGAGCAGCACACGGCAGGCGCAGCAGGCTGACTTTATCTACTGCCGCGCTCGTTCCCTCCCAGTGCCGCCCCCTTATCTCTTCTGAAACATGTGAAAGAAAGAGGCGGCAGAGGAGGATTCAAATGACTTCTTCTCCTCCGACTATAGCAAACTCAGCGAGCGGGACTGAGGAGAGTGACAGCCAAGTGTGAGTGCTACTGTCCTTGCTACTGTCCCGGAGCTTATGCAGGAGCTGGACTGATCGGTCATTGTGATTGATGACAGCCTCTCCTATACAGACACTGATAAGCAGTGAGATAAATATCATCAGTTCCAATGAGCCCCTGTGCCCCCCCCCACCCCTCAGTGTGGGCTCCTCCAGCTCTGCCCTCTGTTAACTCTCTGCTGTTTGGACAATGCTGGAGGGCTCCACACTCAGATAGGCAGGCTGAAGGAATGACTCCCCCCTCACTGCAACTAGTTACTCAGCCACTGTGAAACCCATCCCTCTGTATACACTGGCTGTTTATTTCATGTTATACTATATACTGTGTGTGTCTATATATATATACAGTAGACACTCACTCGTGTGCATATAACATACATTCATTATAATGTCTAATAGTCAGTTTTTGTTACCCATAGCAGCCAATCCACCCACAGAGCTCAGCTATTATTTCTTCTACTGCACTAAAAAAAATAAAAGCTGCGCTCGGATCGGTTTCTATGGGAAACAGAGACATCACCTCATGACCCTTATGCAACGCAGAGGCCGTGCCCATTACCTTGCAACCTCTTAATAACCAAATGGCCACTGTCCCCTCCCAACCTCCAACCTTCCTGGTCCCAAAGCTCTTATTATCCAAGTGGCCACTGTCCCCTCCCAACCTCCAACCTTCCTTGTCCCACCTCCCAACCATTCACCCACTCTTCCCCACCCAAAACAAAACACAAGACAAAAAGGTTGGATTAAATTGGCCACAGCAGCCATTTTATTAAACACATATAAAACATGGAAAACATACAAAACACAGCACAAAACCGTTGTGCATAAACCCATCCTTAACATACACATAATTGATCTGTAAAGACTTACAGACTAGCCCACACAGGTATGACAAGTACCAACCAACCAACATTGGGGCAAGGGTCCTGGGAGCTAAGAGATCTGACGAACCAATAATAATTTCCACCCATTACCCCCAGCCGCGACCACAGGCTCGAGGACACCGAAGCCATGTTAGAGGCTAAACCAACTCCCAACTCCCAAGGACTATACCTTGCAGGAGCCCAGCCTCCGCCAGACCAAACCGAATCCACCATCAACTGAGGGAATCAACCTCCTTCTGACTCCCTCACATCAATTTGTTCCACCAACTCCACGGACCCCTAATGCCAAAGGGAGCATACCATGCCACCTCATTCATGCGAACCCTCCACCAGCCCCAATGCCCTTTGAATCCCTTCTAGAAGGCCCAACGCCCAAATGTCTAGACCCACCGCATTTAAATGCACCCCGTCATTCAACCAAAAACTCCCCTCACCAGACTCCAAATCCCTATGACGCACCACCACTCCTCCATTCCTGGCCAGAAAAACCCGCCATTGCTCTATTCGCCTTCACCCGTCCCTTATTCAGGTGCTCCACCGACCTGGCACCCCTCCAGCGGTGCCGATACACCATATCAGACCACACCACTACCATACGTGGAAACATAACCCACCAGTTTAACAAGTCAGACTTAATGTCACGTATCAACTCCCGACCAGACCTCAACCCCAAGTCATTACACCACACGTGCAATACCAAAACCTAAGGAGGTCTATCAAGCACTGTAAACCTGAGAATTGCAGACACAACATTGGACCACAGCATGCCTCTCCGACCAATCCATTGCAGGACCGCAATATCACATGGAAAACCCAGCTGTCTTCCATCCGGCCACACGTCCCCACGCTTCGCGCCCCAATGGACGAACGAGTGCCCCAGAAACCACACTAAACAGGCGCCCGGAGCTAAAATAGAAATAGAAAACGGAAATAGAAAAAACAGATGGGGCAAAACAAACAATAACAATTCCCCAAAATTGCAAACACCATAGCAATCTAAAACAAATGTGGGCGGACATACAAATTAAATTGGTCTGACTCCCACCTCCCAATCTTCTTCACCAGCTCCGGCCGCAAACCCAAACTAGCCGCTTCCGTCGCTGCCCCAATTCTGAAAGAATGCGGGGCGAAACTGCTCGGATCCAACCCCTTACCAGACTCCCCGGATGCTGTCTGGTGACGTCACCATGCCCACAATGCATTGTGGGTATGGTGTCACTAGTTGCCATGGCGACCTGTGCACAGCAGTAACGCTGTGCACAGATCGCCTCTTCAAACAGCAATCTAACGATTGCTTTACCCAAGTGGGGATTTGCTGTTACAAATCCTCACTGGGGACAAGTCAAAAAATGTGAAAAGGAATAAAAAGTAAAGTAAAAAAACAAACACAAAAAATAAAATTAAAACACGTACACCGCCCTTTTCCCCTTTACAAAGCCAATCACTCCAAAAAAGATCAAAAATAAATAAAGTAATCATATTTGGTATCGCCACGTGCATAATGACCCACCCTAGAAATCTGTCATGTTAATTAACCCGTATGGTGAACGCCGTAAAAAACAAAAACAAAAAAACAGTCACAGACATGCGATTTTTGTACATCCTGCAGCACCTAAAATGGAAGAAAAAGCGATCAAAAACTCATATAAATGCCAAAGTTGTACTAGTTAAAACGTCAGTTCATCTCGCAAAAAAAAATTCCTTACACGTCTCTGTATACGGAAAAAAAAAAGTTATGTCTCTCAAAAGACAGCGATGCATAAATATTATTTAACACAATAAAAACACTTTTTTTTTTTTTTTAAAGTGCTTCAAAATAAAAAAAAACTATATAAATAGGGTATCGTCGTAATCATATCGACCCAGAGAGTAAAGCTAACTGGTCATGGATACTGCACGGTGAGCGCTGTTAAAAATAAAAATAAAAAAAACTACTAGGATTGCAGTATTTTCTTCACCCTGCCTTCCAAAAAACGTATTTAAAACTAATCAAAACATCTTGTCCCCCCAAAAATGATACCAATAAAAACTTCAACTCATCCCACAAAAAACAAGCCCATAATCAGCTCCGTATACAGAAAACTGAAAATGTTATGGCTATCAGAACAGGACAACATAAAAACACAAATTTTTATAGATTTCCCTATTGGGGTAAAAGTAATAAAACATAAAAAACTATATAAAATCTATATCCTTGCAATTGTACCGACCCACAGAGTAAAGAGATGCTGTCATTTATTCTGCACGGCGAACGCTGTAAAATTAAAGCCCAAAAAAAAATGGCGGAATTGCTTTTTCCCCCTCATTTTCATAGCCCAATGCAAAAAAAAAAAAAATTGGGAACCCCTGTGCACCCTAAATGCACAATACACCCCTAGATGAGGCTATGAGGCGTGCTGAATCCAAAATGGGCGGCTTCTGAAAGGTTTCACCTTTTTCTGGTACATTGGGGGCTTTGTAAATGCGACATGACCCCACCAAAATCTGCGTTCCAAAAGCCAAATAGCTCTCCCTCCCTTATACCCCCTGCCATGCGCCCAAACAGCAGTTTACACCCACATGTAGGGTATTGCCGAACTTGGAAGAAATTGCATAACAAAGTTTTGGATCCTTTTTTACCAGGATGCCTTGTAAAATTAACATTTTTCAGCTAAAATTGAGATTATTGAAAAAAAAATAATTTATTTCATTTTCACACCTAACGCTAAAAAATTTTGTGAAACACCTGTGGGGTCGATATACTCAAAACCCCTGGATATATTTCCTTTAAAGGGGGGTAGTTTCCAATATGGGGTCTTTTTAGGGGAGTTTATTGAGTTTTAGCACCTTAGGGTGTCCGCAAACCTGAAATGGCCCCTAAATAAAATCGTAATGAAAATGAGATCCCAGAGTCCAGTAGGTGCTCTTCCTATTCTGGGGCTTGTGGTTGGGGCCAAATAATGCACTAGGGCCACATATGGGATACTCTGAAAACGGCAGAATCTGGGGAATCAATATTAAGTTGCATTTCCCTGATCACATTTACCATATTCTTGTGAATAATGTATAAAAATTGAAATCTGCAAAAAAAGTGAAATTTTGAAATTTCACTTCAACTTTGCTTTAATTCCTGTGAAACACCTAATGGATTAATAAACTTCCTAAATGCTGTTTTGAATACTTTAAAAGGGGTGTAGTTTTTTAGATGAGATCATTTAAAGGGGGTATCTAACATACAGGTCAATCAAAGTCACGTTAGAACTAGACGGTCCCTAAAAAAATGTATTATTGCAAATTTTCTTGAAAATTTGAAAATTACTACTAAATTTGTAAGCCCCCTAATGTCGTAAAAAAAAAAAGACATTTAAAAAATTATGCCAAACTACAGCAGACATATGGTAGATGCTAGTTATAAAATATTTTGATTGGAATATCTATCTGTCGTACGTGCAGACATGTTTGAAGTTTGAAATTGGTAAATTTTTCAATTTTTCACGATACTTTGATATTTTTCACAAATAAAAAAATCATTTTTTGGACCAAAAATTCTTACTATCTTATGGCACAATGTGTCACGAGAAACAATCTCTGAATCACATGGGGTAGGTTAAAGTGTCAAAAAGTTATTCTCACATAAAGTGACACATGACAGATTTCAAAAATGGGGTCTGTCAAGAGGCCAAAATTGGCTCCAGCGGTAAGGGGTTAAAGGTATAAATAATACTGCCCTATGTCAGGGAACCCACATAGTAGAGCTGAAGAGCAAGAAGCCACCAACTACTTGTTCCATACTAAAAGGAACAATGTTCTTGTATCTGAATGGGGCCCCCTCAACATCTGGGCCCCATAGCAGTCACTATGTCTTCTATGGCTATAGTTAAGCCCATGACATTAACAATATACTTGACAAATATATATCATGAATAGTGCTTTCTAATTGTAGCAATGCAGGGGTTATATATGCCTGTGTCATAGATGTCTGTTATGTTCATTACTTATAATAAAAATAATTGCAAGACTGTATGCATAAACCAATAAGGGCAAACAACACAGGTTTGGGGTGTTCACATTGCAATGCTGTGATCAAGAACCAATGAAGCGAGTGTGTCTACTTTTATGGAAGATGTGCCTAAGCTACTTCTGACCATTGAACTCCTTTAAAGGGGTTGTCTCACTACATTGATTCATCTTACCTCAGTCCTGTTTTCTCAGATTCATTTTTGAATTCAGAGGCATATTTACTGGTCTGCAGTGATGAGCTGCTGAGGACACCCTGTCTGTAGCTATAGCGACCAGCACTGGCAGCCTATCAGGAGAAATCAAACAGGTCTGTAGTTATAGTGACCTGAGGAGCTGATGCAGCACATACAAGAGGGGATATCTAGGAATAGGTAGGACACTGTTAATGGACACATATTGCAAAGTGACTTGTTTTTCAAGATCTTTAACATAAAAAGCAACAATCCTTGTAGTGAGACAACCCCTTTAAGTCCTTAAGACAGCAGAATGCATATACAGCACAAACCATGGTGATGGATTTAATCTAGGGTGAGAGTAATTACTTTCAACAATTTTTATTTTTAGTTCTACACTTTTTACAGAAAAGGTTAGTCTAGGTAAAATAGAATTAGCGTGGGTGGTACAAGCTGACAAGTCTTACAAAGGACAAATGCAAAATGATTACAGTCAGACTAAATAATACCATAGTGTAGAAGTATAATATCGTTATAGAACACATCAGATTCAGGTTAATGTGAAATTCAAACCAGGTGATTTGATTCGGGTCGGCTTGAGTAGAATTTTGCTGAAAATTGCATAACTTTATCTCTAAAGTGGGATTTGGACTTGGATAATTTACCAGTTAGGTTTCCATTCAATGATGCCCCCGTCCCTTCTTATGCCTGATGCGCCCAAACTTTCCATCCAACATCACCTCATCGCTCCAGGTGCAGCATCACTTTCGATTGATGTCACTGTTGTTATACATCACTGAACTTGGTCCCATATTTTTTAATCTCAGTTGTACATATCAATGCCCATCAAGGTTAAAACATCACTTTTAGGAGTGTCAAATACCGTAAAATCGAAATGTGGCAAAGAAAATAAAATTAAACACGCTAAACAATACAGACATCAATACAAGCTGTCAATCAAGAAGATAGACGATCGACTCACGTGACCTTGTTCATCAGAAATAACTTCTTCCATACTATACTGAGGTCTTCTTATTCTAACCAAATATGCGGTAGAGAAAGATAGGAACAGATGGTTCTCCAAAAAATAATAGCAAAAGTCCCTATCCCAATTCTCGATAACACCCTGCCTGATTGACAGAGGAACCACCCTGAAAAGGACACCCTCCACCCTATGGAGGCTGACCCTGTTTAAATCTTATTCTACACAAAATCTATGAGAACCAAGAATTACCAAGGCCAGAAAGAGTGAACCAGAAAGAGTGAACCAGAAAGAGTGAACCATGGACAAAGACAACAATACAACAGGACACTAGTACTATGTGTCCGTAGTGCGCCCAACGCATTTGTCTGTGTGATAATAAGGTTCCTAAAAGGCTCTTTAAAAAGCTCCCAAAAATGATACATAACCCTAAAGATAAAAGAGGATAACCAGATAGATAATGCCTAGCATTCTTAGATGATCCTGTCATAAAAGGTGGCACTGTTTCCATGGGAAAGTCCTGCCTTAAATACTCTCACATCTACTACCTGTTTGTGCTCCATACAGATGATATTTGGAACCAATGACTTTCGATCCTGTACATTGGGTATAGAAGGCCTGGGAATCTGACCTATTTGTGCTCCACCATAAACACACACGACTAGTTTGAACTCATTGATAACTTACAGTCCTGCATACCCAGTATAAGGGGCCTAGTGATAGGTACATGTTAAATTTTACTGTCATAAAAGGTGCATTACGTACTGTACACTAACATTGATACCATATTTGCCGCGATTGCACAATGAGCCTTTTTAGGCACAATTACGTTTGCAAGGTATACCAGACGCCATATTTTTTAAAGTATCGTACTTTCAGGCGCTCTTTACACTGATTAAATGCGCCTAAAATCTGCCGCGGCAAAAGCAATTTTTGGACTTCACTAATACATGTAAGAGCAGTAAAGAACATGTAATACTGCACTGTACTATAGAGAGGTGCAACTAGACCACCAATCACTGCATGCACTTCACAAATACATGTAAGAGCAGTACAGGATGTGTAGTACCGCACTGTACTGTAGAGAGATGCTATAGATCATAAATTACTGCATGTACCTAACTAATACATATAAGAGCAGTATAGGACATGTAGTACCACACTGTACTGTAGAGAGACCCAATCACTGCATGCACCTCACTAATACATGTAAGAACAGTACAAGACATGTAATACCGCACTGTACTGTACAGAGGCGCTACTAGACCGCCAATCACTGCATGCACCTCACTAATACATGCAAGAGCAGTAAAGAACATGTAGTACCGCACTGTACTATAGAGAGGTGCAACTAGACCCCTAATCACTACATGCACTTCACTAATAAATGTAAAGAGCGAAACGGGGACATGAAGTCCCCGCTTTTACCCACTATACTTAAAGAGGCACAAACAGACTCCCAAATCACTGCATCCCTAAACATGAAAGAGCAGACGGACATTAGTACCGCACTGTACTGTAAAAGGGCACTACTAACCCCAGTCACTGCATCCCTCACAAATTGTAAAGCAGCACAGGCCATGTAGAACAGCACTGACTATAGATAGTCTGTAGAATGCCAACCCCTGCATGCACTTCACTAATTGTAAGAGCATACGGAAGGGAAACTGCACTTTACTTAAGGGGGCGCTGTAGACCCCCAATCACTGCATGCACTGCACTAATCATGTAAGAACGTACAGACAAGTGTCCGCACTGTACTGTAAGAGGTGCTATTTAGACCCCAACATGCATGCACCACTAATACATGTAAGAGCATACAGACATGTATACCGCACTGTTACGTAATAGACACTAACTATACCATCAATCACGCATGCACCGCACAATAGCATGAATACGGCAGTTACCAGGACAATGTAGTACCGCACTTTACATGTAGAGATGGCGCTATAGACCGCAACAATCTGCTTGCACTCACTAATACACTGTAAGAGCAGCAAGGACATGTGAGTACCACCACTGTACTATAGAGAGGTGGCTACTAGACCACAATCATGCATGTACCTCACTAAATACATGTAAGAGCAGTACAGGACATGTAATACCGCACTGTACTGTAGAGCTGCTATAGACCGTCAATCACTGCATGCACCTCACTAATATATGTAAGAGCAGTACAGGACATGTAATACCGCACTGTACTGTAGAGAGGCTACTAGACCACCAGTCACTGCATGCACCTCACTAATACATGTAAGAGCAGTACAGGACATGTAGTCTGCACTGTACTGATAGAGAGGAGCTATAGACCGCCAATCACTGCATGTACCTCACTAATACATGTAAGAGCAGTACAGGACATGTAATACCGCACTGTACTGTAGAGAGGGGCTACTAGACCACCAATCACTGCATGTAACTCACTAATACATGTAAGAGCAGTACAGGACATGTAGTACCGCACTGTACTGTAGAGAGGGGCTACTAGACCATCAATCACTGCATGCACCTCACTAATACATGTAAGAGCAGTACAGGACAGTTAGTGCTGCACTGTACTGTAGAGAGGCGCTATAGACCACCAATCCCTGCATGCACCTCACTAATACATGTAAGAGCAGTACAGGACATGTAGTACCGCACTGTACTGTGGAGAGGCTCTATAGACCACCAATCACTGCATGCAACTCACTAATACAGATTTTTACAAGTACAATGTTCATGATAATTGGCTGAATCATATGGTTACTCACATGAGCCGCAGCTCAGCAGTGTGTGGGACATTGTATGGTAAAACCACATTCAACATACATTGTCCCAGGAAAGAAACATTGTATGTTGAAAATAATGATTTTGGGCCATTTTAAAAAGTGGGGAAAATTGTCCCGTAGAAATTGGCTGGGATTCGACGGTATGTCCCCCTCAAAAACCAACCCAGTAATTCCCCCCAACCTATAACCAGAAAGATAAGTGGGTGTCCAAAACAATGCAGGGGTAGAAACCCCTACCAAGGGTTTAAAATTTAAAAGTTTTTTCCAGTATGCCCCATAAAATAAACCCCTTGTTCCCATAAGACCACCCAGGGTAGTGATTGTTTCCTGCCCCTCTTTGGGGCCCAGGGTCAGTCCAAAGGACTGTTCCTGTAGAAAGGCAGGAGTAATATGCCCCATAATTCCTGGGAGTCAAATTCAGCCAGGAATGTATTGTTATAGTCCCCACTTTATTTCCTTTGCCCAGTTAACCCCCTTGTACCCATTAGCCCCCATTTAACGGGTATTACTTTTTTTAGGTTCAATTAACCCCAGGTGTATGAGGTTGTTTTAGCGGGTGGGTTGATTTTTTAGATTCCATTAAAGCTGCCCCAATTTTAGAAATGATGTTTGCCGGGTAGTGAAAAAAAGTGCCTTTTGCATTGTTATTTAAAATTGTTTTACCCCCATTTAACAAATTCCCCACACTAAATAATTAAAATAATTCCTACCGGGTTGAGAGGCGGGTCCTAAATTTGGTGTGGTACGGGGGAGTTGGTGAATTTCCCGCGCTTTATTTTTTTACATTTTTTAGCCCAGGGATAACAGAAACATTCCTTTTCCTAAGAATGCTTAACTAATTCCCCTTTATGGGGGGGAAAAAGCCAAAAGTGGGGACATTATTCCTTTAAAACCACAGGTCCCAAAGCCAACTCCGACGGGGAAAATGAACAAAAACAGTTGGGAGGTTTTAAATAAGGCCCCAGTGCTACCTAGGAGAAAAGTGCAGCTCACTAATGAACAATTGCTCACACACCCATCCTCTAGGGGGGGGCAACTGCCTAGTAAAAAAAAACTGCACATTGGATAAGTATCAGTTCACACCAGTATGCAGAAAAGCCACAATACAAAACAGGGGAGATTGTACAAATGCCAAGATACTGATAGACAACCACTCACCCACCGACTATCCATGAGAGGGGTGGTTGCTAGTATTGCAGTATTTTGTGCTGGACACTTGAAATATGCGGAGAAACCCACCCAATTGGTTGTGAGTCAGCATGGTGCACCAAACATGGCCATATAATTGGCACCCTTTGTAAGCTTTATCTATTTGCAATTGTAATACTATCAATCACCACTCTTATGGATAGTAGATGTGTGAGAGGTTGTGTATCAGTATTTTTGCATTTGCGCAGTCTCCCCTGTGTTGTATTGTGGCTTTTCTGCATACTGCTGTGAACTGGTACTTATCTAATGTGCAGTTTTTTACTAGGCAGTTGCCCCCTAGTGGATGGGTGTGTGAGCAACTGTTTATTACTGAGCTGCAGCTGCTAAATTTCTCCCAGGTAGCACTGGGGCTTATATAACCGCCTACTAGAAATAGTTCATTGCTCAGCCATTGAGCTCTATGTATAGCCTGGTTTCTGTTTCCTCCTGTATGCTTATACATTATATTCTGTATCAGTATGACACAGGCTGCTGTCAGGACAACACACAATACGCCTAACCAGGGCGTTGGAGTCGGAGTCGTGGAGTCGGGCAGGCCCATTTTGGGAGGAGTCAGAGTCGTCATAAAAGTGACCCACTCCGACTCCCAAAAAATATTAAAAGTTGGGGCCAGTTAGTTTCAATGCAGTGTAAAGAGCAAGGGAATTGGTCCGGCCATGCTACTGCCCCATATCATCAGGGCCCCATCACATGAGGGGGTGAAAATGATGACATGGAGCAGGCAAAGGCTGCCCCAGGGGAAAAGATTCTCCCCAGGGGAAACAGATTTCAGCAAAAAAATTTTTCAAACCCGCTTTCAAAGAAGTAGAAGAGTTTCACCAATTCATCAAAAAAATGGACTGTGGCTGAGGCAATTCCTTTATACCCTGAAAATTGTTAAGGATGTTGCCCCTGTGGTCACCAGCTTTGGGCCCCCAAGTTAGTGTAGAAAAAGGCCGTTCTCTAGCCTGGAATAATGAGATCAGATTTTGAGGTCATATATGCAGGAATCTGATGGAGGCAATACAATTTCTCAGAACAAATTCAGAGACTCCACAAATGTTCCTGCAGTGTTTTGCAAAATTTACAAATTTTTTTGTGTTCTAAATCATATCCAATAATTATATTTTTTACACTGACAAGCAAAAGGGTAACAAAAGTTTTAAACTTGTGACTTTCAGGCTCCATATCTCACCATACACTACAGCTTTGTACATGAGGCTACTGTAATTTTAATTTGTCTTGCAAGTATTTAGCATATGCTTAGTTCTGCAGATTCTTTCAAGTGACTGCATTGTTACTGGTTTGCTCCTAAAAATCAAAATGTAATTTTTATTATTTTTGTTAAATTTTTTGGTAAATCCCCCCTTGGTTTTCAATACTGCCTGAAATCCTTCTGGGCTCTGGATCAGATTCAAAGCAGGGGCTTGACCAAAATCTGAACCCAGGTCTCTTTCTACACATTCCCAATGTTGGTGGAGACTGGTTGGATACAAATACAGCTTTTTCTTCATCTCTACCCACAAGTGTTCAAAAGATCAAAACATTGTTACCCTTTTGCTTGTCAGTGTCTGTTCTACCTAAATAGCTTGATTATTGTGTCATAAGGTGATAAACAGCCTGATGTTACCACTTTACTACAGTGGTAAATACTGCGCCATGTATGAGGGAGTCAGGAGTCGGAGTCAGGAATCGGAGTCGGGAGTCGGAGTCAGAGGTTTGGGAAATTGAGGAGTCGGAGTCAGAGTTGGGGCTTTGGCTTGCCGACTCCACAGCCCTGGCCCTAACAGCAGGTTTACTGTGCAGACAGCCCTGGGGTTACTATAGATGCTCATTGCGGAATACATAGATGATCCCCGCATTCCATTGAAGACTGGGAATACTGGTGACCCAATGGAGCAGGGGAATCCCCTTTGATCATGCTGCGGTCACGGACTGTGGCAATCATACGGTAAAACAGTGTGGATCAGAGGCCTCTACCGGTCCCTGCCATGCACAGAGACTGCGCTGTCTGCTACAATGTCACTTGGTGTCACTGCCGACAGAGCACACAATCTGCCTGCTGTCAAAAAACAGTGACTCCAGTGCATGGACGATCTGAATCATGTTCACCTATGTCAATTTATGTTGGCTAGCCACTGCAGATTACATACATGATCATAAGTCAAAGATTATCTCTAATGACAGAAAACAGTGTTAGATACTTATCCGAGACCTGCTTATGTTTGATAGTCTCCAAAATAAAAGGGTATCTCACAAGAGAAAAGAGAGTGACTTCTGATCACTATATTTACTATTTTGCCATAGGCAAACTTAAACTCTATCAGTTCTCTATCTGTAAAACACTAAAACGTAACTTTTATTATGTATAACTCTTAACCTCTATGCACACTATTTAAAAACCTGATTTCTAACCTCACCAGACTTGATAATAGAAACGGAGCTATGTCGTCTTTCAGAAGTAGACAGGGTTAAATGGTGAGGTTAGAAATCAGGTTTTTACATAGTGTGTATAGAGGTTAAGAGTTATACATAATAAAAGTTACGTTTTAGTGTTTTATAGATAGAGAACTGATAGAGTTTAAGTCTGCTTATGTTTGGACGCAACATAATACACCTCTTTTTTAAGCATTTTCCTAAATACTTTGGAAAGTGGGTTAATGGGAAGCACAACCTACATAAATCCTTCTAACCAGCTTAAGCCAAAGACAAGTTGATGGAAGTTTTAGTATGTGCCCGGTCCAATCTCTCTAATGTTCCCACTCTGTCTCGGTGCCATTTGTACTTTCATGGAAATGGAACAGACAGAGGTCATCATTTGAAAAAAATATTAGCAATTTAATAGTAATGAACAATTTAGCATCTGATCATTTGTGAATGGTGGGGAAGGACTCCAAAGACATCACTTCAGGTGAAAGCAGCATCAAGATAAGTGATGAGATGGGAATGGCTCATGAGAACAGATGATGAGGGGAGTTTTGGAAAACAACAAAGAGAGCTCTTCATCAGTAATCGGTGAATGGCCCATTGTTCTACAGTTTGATGCTTTCCAAAATATAGGAGACAAGCAGGAGATCCCTGATCAGTATGAGTGCTTCTCATCAACATAACAGTATGGTAACAGAATTTTATTACATTCTTTTTAATGGCTAATTCAGAAAACTTGATAAACTGTCTCCTGACCAGTTGTATTTACAGTGGGTTGCAAAAGTATCCTATAGCGCTTGAACTTTTCTTAATTTTTAAACGTTGCATTGCCATTCATTATGTTTGTATCACTTTTTGGCTCATTCCTCTGACCTGCTTATTGATCCATCGTTAATTTCCCCTGATGAACCCTCTTTTTGGGGGGTAAACGCGTCGGGATTGTTATTTGTGTGTATCTATACATGTGGATTATATTAATTAAATGCTCATTATTCTGGAGGTATGAATTGAGGTTGTGTCTAAGGAATTATTGATTGTTTCGGATGCACACATTTAGATGGTGGTATATGATTGTTTTTTTCACTAAAATGGAGTCTGTACATTAAAGTGGAGCCGCTCTTCTCAGGGCGATGATTCCGCTGTCAGACTGAGTTAGTAGGGATTTTTCTATCATATTGTTCCCTTCTAGTTGTTTCTTTTCCCTTTAAGTGGTGTATACATTTTTGGTGCCTAGTTATTATCGACTATAGGGGATTTGGTTTTGATATTTTAAAGTTTTTTAATAAAAGTTATTTTTTAGATGGGAATATTGCTTTGCAGTGATAGTTTTAAACATTTCAGCCACAAATTTTAATGTATTTTATTGTATTTAAAGTGAAGTTATCCTGCCATTTATACCGCATGGTGAACACAGTAAAAATGAAGCCCAAAACCCTCCTCCCCCATTTTCATGGCCCAATGCTCAAAAACACTGTGCAGCACCTGTGCTTCAAAATAGCACAATACACCCCTAGATGAGATTCATGAAGGGTGTTAAGAATGGCACAACTTCTGGAAGGTTTCACCTGTCCTGGAACTTTGGGGGCTTTGTAAAAGCGACAAGGCACCCACCACAATCTGCTTTTCAAAAGCCAAATAGCGCTCCCTCCCTTGTATGCCCTGCCATGCGCCCAAACAGCAATTTACACCAAAATATAGGGTATTGCCAAACTTGGAAGAAATTGCGTAACAAATTTTGGGGGGCTTTTTCCCCAGAA
This sequence comes from Phyllomedusa bahiana, assembly GCA_025379985.1. Taxonomy (NCBI): domain Eukaryota; kingdom Metazoa; phylum Chordata; class Amphibia; order Anura; family Hylidae; genus Phyllomedusa; species Phyllomedusa bahiana. The sequence goes on along the minus strand of JAODAL010023384.1, from coordinate 37,817 downwards.
TTCCTTGTAAAAGTGAAACATTTGCAGCTAAAAATGTTGGAAAAAATGTTCATTTTCACAGACTAATGCTACAAAATGTGTTAAACACCTGTGGGGTTGATGTACAACCCTGGACACCTTAGGGTGTCCGCAAACTTGTAATGGCGCCTAATTAAAATCATAATGAAAGTAAGATGTCAAAGTCCAGTAGGCGCTCCTCCTATTCTGAGGCTTGTGGTTGAGCCAAATAGCGCACTAGGGCCATATATAGGATATCTCTAAAAATTGCAGAATTGGGGGAATCGATGTTGAGTTGAATTTCCCTGTTATCCTCTACTGTGTTCCAATGAATAATGCATTAAAATTGAAAAGCTGTAAAAAAAAAGGGAAATTTCACCTCCACTTTGCTTTAATTTCTGTGAAATACCTAATGGTTACTTTAAGAGGTTTAGTTTCTTAGATGGAGTCATTTATAGGGGGATCTAACATACAGGCCCCTCACAGTCACGTCAGAACTGGACTGGTCCCTAAAAAAAGTTGCAGATTTTCCCGATGTGAAAAGTTACTAATAAATTTCTAAGCCCCCTGATGTTGTAAAAAAATAAAAAGACATTTAAAAAATTATTCCAAGCTACAGTGGACATATGGTTGGTGCTGGATATAAACTATTTTGTTTGGAATAACTGTCTGTTACATGCAAGAAAAAATTAACTTTGAAAATGGCAAATTGTTCAAAGTTTTCACAATATGTAATTTTTCACAAATAAACAAGGATTGTATGGACCAAAATTTCTTACTAATTTAAAGCACATGAGAAAAAAATCTCTGAATCACATGAATAGATAAAAGTATCAAAAAGTTATTCCCACATAATGTGACACATGTCAGATTTAAATAATGGGGCTCTATCAGGGAGGTTAAAACCTGACTGTGAAGGTAAAGGGTCAAAAAATTGAAAAGTGTTGCGTGCATATGCATTTAGCCCCCTGAGTCAGTACTCTATAGGACCACCTTTAGTTGCAATGATAGCTGCAGTCTGTTGGGGGAGGTCTCTACAGCTTTGCACATCTAAAAGCTGGAATTTTTGCACATTCATCTTTGCAGAATCGTTCTAGCTCAGTGAGAATTGTTGAAGAACGTTTATGCATAGCAATTTCCAAGTTCTGCCACAGATTAATTGTAACACATGAATTTGCTTTGATGTAAACTGTTTAATTGTAGCTTTGGCTGTACGTTAGGGCCTTGTCGTGCTGGAAAGTGAACCTATGCCCAACTCTCAAGTCTTCTGCAGCCTATAACAGGTTTTTCTCCAGAATTGCCCTGTATTTAGCTCCATCCAACTTCCCATCGACTCTGACCAGCTTCCCAGTCCCTTTCTCCCCAGCATGATGCTGCCCCCATCATGCTTCATGGTGGGGATGATGTGTTCAGGGTGCTGGGCAGTGTTTCCTCTACTCATTTGGCATCTAGGTCTAATCCACATAAAAACCCCTTCTTCCACATGCTTGCTGTGCCGCTACATTTATTTTTGTAAACTACAATTCGGACTTCTTATGGCTTGATTTTAGAAAGGGCTTCTTCTTGCCACTCCTCCATAAATGCCAGATTTGTGGAATACATGACTAATAGTTGTTTTGTAGACAGATTCTCGCACCTGGGCTTTGGATCTCTGCAGCTTCTCCAGAGTGACCCTGGGCCTCTTGGCTGCTTCTGTAATTAGTGTTCTCCTTGTCTGGGCTGTCAGTTTTCGTGGACGGCCATGTCTTGGTAGGTTAACAGTTGTGCCATACTCCTTCCATTTATGGATGATGGATTTAACAGTGCTCTGTGATATTTTCAGAGCTTGGGCTACTTTTTTTTTAAAAAAAAAAAGTAGCCCTGCAATACACTTTGCTGCAACTTTATCCCTGAGCTGTGTGGTGTGTTTCTTGGTTTTTAATGATGCAGTTTGTTCACTAACGTTCTGTAACAAAAATCTGAGGCCTTCATCAAACTGTTGTAAATAAACTGAGAATAAATTATATACAGATGTACACTGTTTACTAATTAGGTGACTTCTAAAGGCAATTGGTCACTCTAGATTTTACTTAGGGGTATCATAGTACAGGAGACTGAATAAATATGCATGCCACATTTTTCAGTTTTCAAATTTGCACAAATTAGGAAAATCAAATATCATTTTCTTTATACTTTACATATACTTAACACTTTGTGTTGTTCTATCAAATCATTTATCAATAAAACTTATTTAAGTTTGTGGCTATAATGTTTAAAAAAGATGAAAAGTTCAAGTGGCAGGAAGACTATAGAATGTGAATAAAATAGTTACAATCTGACCATGTCAAAATCTGCAAGGAGCTCTCAAGTTAATTTTCTGCTTATGTTTATTTTCTCCAGCTTCTCCTTTTTGTTTCTTTCCTTTATAATGATAACTCAACTATTATGGGCACCTTCAGACTGGCCCATCAGAATCACACAAGATCTTCCCATGGGCCTAGGATCTGATGCAGTGTCATGATATGTGGCACGGTTTCCGTTCTGGATTGTGGAGGTGCTCATGTCTGCGCTTCCCGTCCCGGCCGTCACTTACCTCTCACCACCTGCTTCACTCTCGATCTCTGTCCATGCCTGGCACACGAGTTCCTTTCCCCTAGGGTGGGCGCATGCTGGTCTTTAAGATTTAAAGGGCCAGTACATCTCTGATGTCCAATGGCTGGCCACGTGCCCCTTTATTAGGACCTGTGCCAGTTTGCTGTTATTCCTCAGCTATTGTTTGCATCATACTCTGTTTATCGTGCTCCTGGTTTTACCCCTGATTTTAGATTCTGGGCTACTCTTTGCCTGTTGCCTGCCCTGACCTCTTTGCCTGTGACCTGGTTATGTCTCTGCTTGCTCCCTATGTACCTTGCTTGGCACTTTGGCTGTCACTGCGAGCTGCCATGTCAGGGAGAACGACCTTAGAGTCCCCCACACACTGTCAGACTGGGATGCCTAGGGCCCACAGGTGGAGTTGATTCTAGGGGCCCGCCAGTTGAGATGTTTTTGGGCCCACCAGTGGAGTTTATTTTGGGTGCCCGCCCTACAACTACTGTAAATAACTGTATATGCTTCCTATACTTTTGCTTTCTGCCTCTCTATCTCTGCTTTTTTGCCCTTTCTGAGGATGTGTATGCAGTTAAAAAACAACTCCAGGTCTGCCATGCTCAGCGTTTTCCCAATCCCCCTGTGGGCCAGTCCGAGCCTGCCCCCACATCCAAGTACTAGTGAGTACAGGGGGCTCCTTTGACTCTGCTCCCTGGCATGGTTAGTGTCATCTCTCACGGTTACCCAGCACATCCACCACCAGACTTTGACTTACAGTAATGAGCTCCAAGGCTATAGAAAAAGACAACCCCTTTTGAAGGTGACATTGGCACTATTCACTTACCACTAGGGTCTGTTATTCACGTGATGATTCACTAATAACCTATTAGGTCTAACTGATGAACATGGAACCTGAGTCCACTTCTTCTTTTGTGTACATTTTTCTATTTTCTGGCATATTGCAATGGGCGCAACTATATGGTGCCCTTGAGGAACCCCATGTCCTCTCCACCACAGTGGAAAGCATGAGTTTAACTATTACTTGAAGGGCTGAAAAGCTCTGCTACAGATTTAAAAGGGGTTAACCTTTCATCCTCCCAAAAGGGAGTCCGTTCGGACCCCATGCGTATAACCTCTTGGGCTATTCTTGGGCTGTTGTGTTTGACGTTCTGGCTTCGTCTCTCAAAAAAATTGGAATAAAAAGAGATTAAAAATTCACCTGTATTCCTAAATGGTGCCAATAAAAACTACTCTAAAAAATTCAGACTTCACACAGGTCTGGGAGATGGAAAAATAAAAATGTTTATTGGTTTCTGAAAATGGTGCTGTAAATCAAATTTAAGAACTTTTTTAAATTTTTTTTTCTTAATTTTAACCCGACGCCAAAAAGAAATTTTAATGCCAGAAAAATTTTTTAAAATTTTTCCTTTGTTTTAAAACATTGTAATTTTTTATTTTTCAATGGAATTGGAGGGCTGTTTTTCCGGAGAAAAGTTGTCTTTATAAGGAAAATAGTTTAAAGTACACTTATAAAATAAATTCAGTTTTTTTTTATTTTTTTCAAAAAATGTTTTTTTGTTTTTTTTTAATTTTTTTTTTTTTACCCCATTTCACATTTACACTTAATAACTTTTTTGTTAATTTTTACAGGTTATTAGGGTCGGGGATACCAAATTTTTTTTTTTTTGTGGTTGTGGTAATTTTGTAAAATTTTTTTTAAAATATTTTTTTTATTTTTTTAAATTTTTTTTGGGGTTTTCCCTCATTTTGTTTGGGTGTTATTATTGTTGTAGTGGGTTGCCCTTTTTCCATTTTTTGGGGTTTACTTTTTGTTGCATTACCCCGGGTATATTTATGTTTGTAGGATAGTCTTGCTGGTCTGAAAGTTGGAGGAGGGACAAACTCTCGACTTTAAAATTTTTTGGTAATAGATGTAGTTTATGACCAAAACATGGGGGAATGGTTTCCCCCGTGACTGTTTCTATTGATTTTTGATCAGCTACCCAGATACCTGTTTTTCCCCAAAAAAAAAGACAGTCTTTTTTTAAATTTTTGCTCCTAAAAAAACGAGCAAAAACTTATTTTTAGGGGGGTTGTTTTATTTTTCCATTAAAAAGAATTACATTTATTTTTGAACAAAAAACCCCATTTTTTAATATACGTAGTATTTCCCAAACTCAGTAAACAGCCAACTCTGATTGCATAAAAAAAAAATGCACAGGTCCCTTTTTTCGGGGATGTCTTATTTTTGGGGAAACAGGGTACACAATGTAAGCAATTTCAATTGAAGTTGACCTACTGAGTAAAGGCCAAGGATAGCGTCATGCACTCGCTCATTTGTCGATTTCGTGATACGATGTAGATACATTTGTACTGGAATCAGAAGAGAGAGAACGACAAACGAAATGCACCTTCCAGATACCCATGTGTAGCTACAGAGCACTTTAATCTACTGCGCCTACTGCGAATAACAATGACTGCTCTCAAGTCACTCATAAGCCCGCTATTGCATTTCTTCTGCTGGTATCATGTCAGCTGAATTTCAATAGTGCTCTTGCACAAATTCATATTCATGAAGCGAAAAGAAGTCAAAATCAGGCATTCCAGTAGTTAGCTATTCAATGTTAGACCCTAAACACTTGCATAATAAGGACTCTGATAAATGACATTTTGGCATAAAGGTTAATCCGTTGCCATGTAGTGATTACATATCCATTGGAATGGGTAGACTTTCATATGATTCTTTCGAGAGATTTGTAGCTGAGAACTCCTCAGGGATATTCTTTCAGTTTTTTTTGTAAATATCTCCAAAGGTCATTCTTAGAAGTCTCTTCTCCTTCCCTCGATGTCACTCATCCCAGACATATTCAATGATGTTGAGGCCTGGTCTCTGCAGTGGCCTTACAGTATCATGGTTCTGAGGAAACAATAATCTTGTAGGTTAGATAATTATATCCTGTGACGACTCACTCTCGTCTGGATGGCATCGTGGCCCATCCCGGGGGTTCCTTAGCTCACAGGATCGCCATTTTTGGTAGATCGGTATTGGCAAATCAATCTTCTGGCACCAGTAGTCTCTTTAACCTGGCCTCAGCCAGCTTTATTGAGGCCCAGGAAAAATACATGACACAAAGCACATAAATAAAAACCTCGGCCGTCCAGCCACTAAACTTGACAGCAGACCCTGTCTGTCAGTTGTCAGGACTTAGCGTCCAGACCCCCAAAACACCTTTACTAGTCTCCACTAGTTCCCGGCTCCTCTCAAGCCTCTGGGGCAAGAGCTTTCCTCCAGCTCCTCTGCTGCTCCATTCTCAGATAGCAGGCCACGCCCCCTGACCACCTGCAGGCCCAGGCCTTTTATAGGCCTCCAGAGACCTGTACAAAACCTGGCGTGGAACATGGGGAGTAGACACCCAACTGACATGTTGTCTACTCCCGATAAGAGCCCACCCAGAACAACCAAAATAAACACTTAGTGGGGCTGACAATACATATGGCTGGCTCCTATCCCACCAAGGCCAGGTACCCTTGGTGGCGTGTTGCTTGTATACCTCCTGTATTACTTCTCCTCGTGGTAGAAACAGGCGAATACCTGTAGTCGCTCTGCCACAATCCTTAAAAGGGTTTTCTCACTACAATGATTGGCTTATAACATGTAGGGACAAATAATTGAGGACTTTTTCTAAATACATTGCGTCGTTGATTTTTTTTTGGTCAGGAGATAAAGAAGATTTTATCTACTCTTAGAGCACACAAGTTTCTGGCTATGACCATCTCTCTTCCCCACCTCTCACTGCTCGGTACCTCTTATTGCTCTAATCTGCTGCCAGTCAGTCCATCCCTGATGAGTCACCTCCTGAGTCTTATCTCTGGTAATAGACTTTGAAAGCCTCTCATTTAGCTAAGTAAACACACTTTAGAGCCCTGCAACTTGTGTAATATATTTTATGAATCTCTTATACTGGTTGTCAGTGTAACAGAAATAGCTAAGAACAGCAGAGCTGATGTGTCAATCACTGCTATAGACCCACCCACAGACTGAACAGCATATGTGATTCTAAAGCTGGTTGTGGCTGTGAAACTGCATGGTAAGTAAACCCCTTGAAGTTACTGTAAAATTAATTTTTTGCCCTGATGAGATTTTTCCATAACCATCCATGGTGTCTTCAAGCCCAAAGAAATCACCAGTTCCAGACGTGAATCTTCTTCCCCAAACTGATTCTTCTCCACGTTGTTCTAAGGGTCTTAGACCAAATGTTTTTGGTGAGCATTGTTTCCTTGTAACCAAAAATGACATCTTCATGGAGTTCTTACGTCCTCCCATGTATCTGTCACATCTGTGGTCGTCAGGGCTTCTGCACATCCTCTGTCCGCAAGGTACGCCAGAGGATGCGCTGTCAATCTTTATTTTGTACCTTTAGTATTACATCTAGCTTTAGTCTGAACACAGCCCTAGACACTCCTGGCTGTGTTAATTGTGATTGACAGGTTTTCCTGCCGCACCCGCCTGCTGCTTCTGGCTTGGGCTGAACAGGTTAACTAGACTATAGATGACTGACAGACATCTCCACCCCTATGCTCTGTCCATCACGTCAGGGAGCCGCTCCAATCACGCTCTGTACCCGGCCCCTGGTCTCCTATTTAAAACCTCTCCTGACTGATGGTCCTCGCTGGTGATAAACCTGTCTTGATCTGGTGTGCGCAGTATTATTGTCTATTCGTTTTTTTGATCCTTTGCTTCGCCTCTGACTTACCTCTTTGCCAAGCGATTTGTACTGCTTCGCTCGCTCTGGCTTTTAACCCAGTACGTCTTAGGGTATGTTCACACGTTTTGGATCCGTTTTTTTCTATCCAGTTTTTACCAGAAGAAAACTGCATCCAAAAAACGTATCCAAAAACGCAGCTGCAGATGCTTTTTTGGACGCATTTGCATGCGTTTTTGGATGCGTTTTTCGGATCCGTTTTTCAATGCCTTGTCTTTCAAATCAATTATCTATTAATTTAACCTATTCCATGACCAAATATACCCTTTTGACCTTGTATCAGTCATAAATCATTAATTTACAATTAATGATTTAACCTAACCCTAACCCTACTAACCCTAAACCTAACTCTAAATAATGATTAATATTTATTATTGATTATGAACCAATTATTAATTATTAACTAATAGTTATTATTTATTAATAATTATTAAGTAATTATAAATAATTATTTAAGGAACATTAATCAAATGACAACTATAAATAAAAACAGTGTAACTATTATTAATTATAAATTATTAATAATCAAAATGATTATTAATTAACCCCCTTTTTTCCGTTTTTGCCTCCTTGCGTTTCAACAGTCGTAACTTTTTTAGATTTTCAGTGACGCAGTTGTATGAGGCCTCGTTTTATTCGAGACAAGTTGTACTTTATGGGGTAATAGTTTAAGTTCACTCATAAATAATTGCAGTATTTTTTTTTATTTAAAAAAATATATTTTTTTGTTTTTTTATTATTTTTTACACCATTCACATTTCACACGTAATAACTTGTTAGATTAATTCTACAGGTTATTACGGTCGTGTGGATACCAAATATGTGTAGGTTTTTTTGTGCGTGTAATTTATGCACAATTATTTTTTATTAAATATTTATTTTTATTTTATTTATTTTTTTACACTTTTTTTTACAGTTTTTATGTGTTTTTTACTTCTTTTTTTTTTTTACTCCCATGAAGGGAGAACTGTTTAAGATTTTTTTACATTTTTTTTTACACTTAGTAATGTATTAGCATATTCATATATTCTAATACATTCTAATCTGTGTCAGTCTGACACAGGCAGTGATTAGGACAGCACAAAGTGCGTCCTAGTCACTGGCTTAGTACACAGACAGCTCTGGAGCCACGCTAGGTCCCCAGAGCTGACTGTGCAGCCGTTCCCCGGGCTCTGTCGGGTGAGCGGGGGATCAGATCACCCGACAGAGCAGGAGAACCCTTTGATTGCGCTGCGGTAACGCACCGCCGCAATCAAAGGGTTAAAGCACCGGGTTGCGGAGGTTTCCTCCGCACCCCGGTGCTCGCAGGACATGCTCTGGGATTGGGGCTGGGCGCCGCAAACTCCGGTGTCTGCAGCGACGTCTAAAGTCAGCGGGCGGTCGTTAAGGAGTTAATAATTATACAAATTATTTATTGATGATTATTAATAACTAATGATTATTAATAATGATTAACAATTATTAATAATTAGTAGTTACTGATTAATTAATTATTAATAATACTTATTAATAAATACTTACTGTATATACTTGAGTATAAGTCGACCCGAGTATAAGCCGAGGCACCTACTTTTGCCACAAAAACCGGGAAAGCTTATTGACTCGAGTATAAGCCTAGGGTGGAAAATGCAGCGACTACTGGTGAATTGTAAAAATAAAAATAGATACCAATAAAATTACATAGGCAGTTAAATGTCCCCCATAGGCAGATATAGGCAGGTATAGGCAGTTAAATGTCCCCCATAGGCAGATATAGGCAGATATAGGCAGTTTAATGTCCCCCATAGGCAGATATAGGCTGGTATAGGCAGTTTGATGTCCCCCATAGACAGGTTATAGGCATGTATAGGCAGTTTAATGTCCCCCATAGGCTGGTATAGGCAGTTTAATGTCCCCCATAGGCAGTTTAATGTCCCCCATAGGCTGATATAGGCAGCTATATGTCCCCCTAGGCAGGCTATAGGTAGGTAATTGCCCCCATAGGCAGGTATAGGTCGTTATAGGCAGGTATAGGTCCTCATAGGCAGGGTATAGGCAGGTATAGGTCGTTATAGGCTGGTTATAGGCTGGTATAGGCAGGTATAGGTCATCCTAGGCAGGCTATAGGCAGGCTATAGACAGGTAATTGCCCCCATAGGCAGGTTATAGGCAGGTATAGGTCCTCATAGGCAGGGTATAGGCAGGTATAGGTCCACCTAGGCAGGCTATAGGCAGGTATAGGTCCCCCTAGGTAGGCTATAGGCAGGTATAGGCAGGGTATAGGCAGGTATAGGCAGGTATAGGTCCCCCTAGGCAGGCTATAGGCAGGGTATAGGCAAGTATAGGCAGGTATAGGCAGGGTATAGGCAGGTATAGGTCCCCCTAGGCAGGCTATAGGCAGGTATAGGACCCCATAGGACGGCTATAGGAAGGTAAAGGCAGGGTATAGGCAGGTATTGGTCCCCCTAGGCAGGCTATAGGCAGGTATAGGCAGGTATAGGTCCCCCTAGGCAGGCTATAGGCAGGTATAGGTAGGGTTTTAAAACAAAAAACAACCACTTACCTTGCTCCCCGCTGCTCCGCCTCCCGGGTGCTCCGCTCTGTCTTCTCGGCACAGGCGGGTGATGTCATCAGACCGTGCATGCAGCGTGTTGACACTCACTGCCTGTGCCGGAAACTCCGGACAGCCGCCAGTCTGTGGCCGCCCGGAGTCCACTGCAGAGCAGGGAGCGCTCGCTCTCTGCTCTGCAGTGGTATCTCTTCTCATGTATGCGCTCTGGAGGAGTCGCATACAGGGGAAGAGATCGCCGACAGCGCCTGAGCCACTGCAGTGCCCGGACGCTGTCAGGTATTCGGCATTCAGTTATATGCGTTCCCTGAGGAGTCGCGTATAACTGAAGTGTCCATGCCGGCACGCGGGCCATCGCAGCGCCTGAGCGCAGACAGTAACTCGAGTGTAAGCCGAGGTCGGATTTTTCAGCACATTTTTTGTGCTGAAAAACTCGGCTTATACTGGAGTATATACGGTAACAATTTATTAATAATATAATTTTATGTATAATTTTTTATATATATATTTATATATATATATAATATATATATAATATATATATATAATATATATATATATATATATATATATTGTAAGCTTCCACTCACGTTAGACACAATCTTGGACCGTCCTGGGGGAATCCCGCTTAGCTCCGGGGATCGTCGTCCTTGGTAGAACGATGAATGGCGTTTCCAGGTAGGACACTCTGAAACCAGAATTCTTTTAACTGGCTTCAGCCAGCTTTATTAGCAAGGATACAAACTACAGAAAACAAATCATAAACATAATCCTCGGCCGTCTGGCCACTAACTCACATAGAGACCCTCTCTATCCGTGGTCTGAACCTACTGTCCAGCACCACAATCATAACAGTATCCTTACTGTATCTTATTGGCTTCCTTCCAGCCTCCGGGGGACCAGAGCTCTCTCTCCGGCTCCTCTGCTGCACTACCAGCTAGCAGACCACGCCCCCCTGTACACCTGAAGGACCCGGCTTTTTATAGGACTCCCGAGCCCTATCCAAAATGTGACCTGGAACATGGGGAGTAGACGCCCACCCAACGCATTGTCTACTCCCAATAAGAGGCAACCTAGGAACGGCTGAAAAGCCAAACTAATCCTATACAGTTGCCAACCACATAGAGTGGCTGACAATACATACAGTTGGCATCCAAAACGTACCCAAAAGTGTGTTTCGCTTTTGGATCTGTTTTTCAGGATCCAAAAGCGCACCCCATTGTTTCCTACATACATAAAACGAAAGTAGAAACGACATGTCAAATCTTAAAACGGATCCGAAAAGCGGATCGCAAAGATGCAAGTAAAAGCGCCTCGGCGATCACTCGTATGAACGGAGATGCGCTTTTTACATTGAAATCAAAGTGCACATTGTTAGATTAGTTTTTTGGATCCGTTTTGCAAAAAGTTGTGTGAACATACTCTTACTCCTCGTTTCTTTCTTGTCTGTCTCATCCGTCTTCTGTGTTCACTTACCCAGGGTATGGACTGTCATCCAATTGTCGCTGACTATCTAGGGTCGGACAGGCAAGTAGGCAGGAACAGATTTGGTGGGCCTAGCTTTAGGGCTCATGTATAACAAAAAAAATAAGTGAGACAAACAATGGTGCTTACCCCTCTAGTTGCTAGATGGTAGATCAGGTAATTTTTCCACAGAATGAATGGGTCTCACACGATGTGGTTGGATTAGCTGTGGATCCAACAGCCCAGAAATATCAAGAAAACAGGGAAATATCCAGCACCAACGTGATAATAAAAAATAGACCTTTATTTATATTTTCTTAAACAATTCATAGGTGTGCAATCCAAGGTTAAAAAGTTAGCCAATGATCAATAATATGGGGCTAACAAAATTAAAGAAATAAAAATGAATTTATTGAATTAATATTTATCAGGTTTTTTTTTCGTTACACCCATATTATTGTTCATTTTATATAGAGATCGGCACAACTTTGTGAGTCTTATCATTTGATTTCGGCCATGTACAGTTTTATTATAGATTGCATTAGAAAACCCATAAGACCGTCGCTCGCTCTCCCATTGGCCCAAATAACCGCACCTCTTTTAACTTAGCCAATTACAAACAGAGCTCGCTCTGCATTTCTTTTCCCATAGAACTCTATGAGAAGGTAGCTCACCCGCTGAATGGCTAAGATGGACGAGCCCCTCTTCCCCCCAACCAATCACAGTACTAGAATATTTCCCCTAGACAGTAATAACTTTTAGGGCGCCCTTCTATCGCGCCCTTCTTGCTCCACTCAAAATAGACGCACTACATATGATTGGTGGATTCATATCTGCCGCCTGGGCACAACCAATCAGCTCTTTTCTGGCTTTTTTTTACTGTATTTTGAACTGTCCTGCCTGTTCATTTGATTGGTCCATACTTCTCCATAGCTTATAATGGTTCACTGTCGCTCCTATTCTGATTGGCTGGTTTATGCCGACCAATGAGAATAGCTTACAGAATTTGAATTCCTGTATTTCCCAGCAATTCTCTATATCCCAATTCCCGATGTAGCGCCGGTGACAGCGACAAACGCGTTGTTAGGGATTTGATTGATGTCTGTTTATAGAAGGTTTCAGCTCTTTATCTGATAATGTTTTACACCTAATAAAAACGATTTATTTCCTAATACTCCACGCCGCATGGAGCTGAGATTTCAGTGCCCCGATCTGTCCATAGACTACAATGAAACAAAGTAGCTCGCACTCTGATTGGCTGGGATAGCCAAGCCCCCGCTAGTTCAACCAATCAGCTCTTTTCTGCTTTTTTTACTGTATTTTGAACTGTCCTGCCTTTTCATTTGATTGGTCAATACTTCTCCATAGGTTATAATGGGTCACAGTCGCTCCTATTCTGATTGGCTGGTTTATGCCGACCAATGAGAAGAGCTTACAGAATTTGAATGACTGTATTTCCCGGCAATTTTCGATATCGCAATTCGTGATGTATTTTATTTATGTATTTTTTTTAGAAGGTTTAAGCTCTTTTTCAGAGAATGTTTTACACTTAATAAAAACGATTTTTTGATTCATACTCCATGCCGCACGGAGCTGAGAGCTGAGATTGATTTCTTGAGCGATCTTATATATTTTCACTTTAGTTTTTAATGATCCACTTTTTTCACTACATTTAATCGCTTTTAGACAGCTTTGATTTTTCCCTTTATTCAATCATTCATTTGAAAGACAACTCTTTTTGCTCCACACTAATATGTTTAATGATTTTTCGCTCATTTCCAGCCTGTCTCGAATCGGAATACATGTTAGGCGCAGTCCCTTCTGCGCTTAAGTCCCGCACGGCGGCCCACACACTGGTGAGGCGCGGTGGACTTTACACGGCATGTATGAGCGCACCTCGGGCGCCGACATATATATGGCACAGCTTTCGCTTGAAATCGGGCAAAAACGTGCGCTCCGACGCGCCGAGATTCATACATGTCGCCCTCAGTCTGTATATATAGAATGGAGAAAGTAGGTTGGTAGAGTAGTGTAAATGATGGCAACCTCAGTACAAACAGTGGATACTGTTGACGATTAGTGTTGATCAAACTGTTCTAGAAAAGTTAAGTTCTAGTAGAACTTCTTGAATTTTTAGAACTCGAACCGAACCAAACATTTAACTGTTTGTTTGCGTAAAGTTCTAGTTCTAGTTCGACATGCCATTTTCAGTTTCGTTTTCAGCGGCTTTCTGCACTTTTGCCACCATCCAATCCCCTTTGTGCACTTTTGGTGGCCATCCAATCAGTGCAGAGAAGTGTCAAAAATGTCATCACTGAGGTGAAGGGCTCTCATTGGCTTCTAAAATCACATGACTATGTTATATATATTTCACTGTATTGCCTTGTGAACGCCATTTTCAGCTCGCTCTCTGTACTGTACAGACTGCTCTTAGTTATTTAGATAGCAGTTTCCTCTCCATAGACATCAATAGTTAGGGAGTTTGGTATTGCTGGCTGCATCTTTCCCACACCCAGAAGCTGTTATTTGGTGACATTTGCAGGTTCACATAACGCCTAACTCTCATATACATGGATATATATTATACAGAGTGCTTGGATTTGCTAAATCATACTCAATGCCTAAAAGTTCAGTGTTTGCTGTTGTTGGGGTTCAGTACTTGTATAACACACCGTCTCCAAATCTCCTCTGTGTCAAAGGGTCTTTTGGGCCCCTGATGGGTGCAGTGCCCTGTAGCAGCGGCTACCGCTGCACCTCCTTTAGCTACTCCCCTGCTTGCAAGCTGTCCTCATCTTTTCAGTTAGCCATTGAAAGGAATGAAGTATTTTAGCCTCTCAATTTTTTTCTGTGTCTCTTAGAGCCAAATTTTCTTCAGTAAGTTGTTCCACGTATCCAGTTTACTGTTATGGATGGTAATTCCAGCTTCTCCTCACCTGTATAGGTATAAAAATTAACCCGAACATCTTCTCCCATTGACTTTAATGGTGTTCGAGTCCGAGTTCTAGTTCGAATAGAACCTCAAACCGAATTCACTAAAGTTCAAGGTTCTAATCGAACTAGAACTTTTTACTGCTCGCTCATCTCTATTGACGTTATTTAATCAGTGATGAATAAATGGGTATGGCTAATGGCCATCTTGGTGTTCTCTGAAGCCGGCATGTAGCGAGCAATGAGCCAGCCTCAGAAGAGATTTTGTAAAGTTTTTGTCGAATGTTCCTAGAACTGTAGAAACTTTACAGGTATTATCCTACATGAAAGAAGCCACTGCTATTATCCATGTGCCATGAAGGAGAGGGTTTGGTCTGTATAATGGTTAGGTAGGTGGTATATGTCTCAGTAACATCCACATGATGCCAGGACCCAAGGTTTCCAGCAGAACATTGCCTCAAGTGTCAAACTGCCTCCTCTGAATTTCCGTTCTCTCATCGTTAATCCTGGAACCAAAACCCCTTTAAACTTTCTGCTTTCTAGTTATTGCAAGAAGAAACGTGAAGCACTGTCTGACTGAAGCTGCCTGCGACTGTGTCTTTAAACTTGGAAACCTCGGCCCACTACTCTACATTACACTCAATACGTCTAGCTGTCGAGAGCCAAGCATTTTAGATAGAGCAATCTGCTCACAATGCACAATGAATGACTTTCAATTAATAACCACTTTATGTAAGTGAACCCTTTTCCCTGTCGTCTGCTTCTCCTTGCTTCTGCCTATATTCTAGCAGAGTGTGGAGGCCGGACAACGTCTGGAGAAAATCACTTCTATTACGGCCTAGTGAAGAAGGTGCAGATAGTCTTCCTAATTTATTCTTATATAATTGGATTAATAACCCTCCCGGCTTTCTCCTGGCGAGGATGTCAAAACAGCGGTGTAAGACGAATATGCCTCCAAGACAATTCCACGGTTATCTTTTTACCTAAAATTGTTCTTTCTGGTTTTGTTTCAGTGTTGTAATTACTTCGCCATTTATATCTCTGCTGAAATCTTTTTTTTTTTTTTCACCTTCAATTTTCAATTTCAAAAGTATCTGTATTATTCAGATTCTGAAAATGTTCTAGGCTCCAACAGCAGAACTTCAGACAATTGCTGAGATCTCCTTCTAGCCCTTTATAGTCAGAAAGTACAGATGTAGCAGAGCTGAATGTATCCTGTCTTTTATACGCACTTTACAAGGCATTATGGGAAAGGGGCTGAGAAGCCCAAAGCGCCCTCTGTTGGTTGTAACAAATCCTCAATTTTCTTTTGACCCACCGAGTCTTGAGAAAGCAAAAAGGATTTTTTAGCCAAGCCAGTATCTCTCATCTGCAGACACCGCTGTTTCGGGATTTTTGTCCCTCATCAGTGCAGAGCAGAGAAGATACTGGCTGGCTGGGGGGGAGGAATTGTGTGGCTCTGAAAAGGGAAGATCTCTCCTTAGGGAGAGCTCCGAGCGAACGGCTTGTAGAGTTATGTTTTGCCTTTTTGCCCTCTACTAAGCATCTGCATATCACAAGGCATTATGGGAAAGGGGCTGAGAAGCCCAAAGCGCCCTCTGTTGGATGTAACAAATACTCAACTTGCTTTTGACCCACCGAGTCTTGAGAAAGCAAAAAGGATTTTTTAGCCAAGCCAGTATCTCTCATCTGCAGACACCGCTGTTTCGGGAATTTTGTCCCTCATCAGTGCATCATTTTGCTTTCTTAAGACTCGGTGGGTCAAATTCTTCTAGATCATTGTCATGAATGGCGCCGTAGCCTGTGGGGCAGGCTTGCGGCTGGCTCTGGTGAATACTGGGACCCACTTAGACTCTGCTCCCTGGCGTGGCTTGTACCATCGCTTGTGGGGGTCTGGTGGATCCACTACCTGCTCACCTGCCGTAACAATCATCATTCCGATATGTGTCCATTACGAAAAGAATGGGGTCACAAATAAGGCATATCATGCTTTCCCTATCGGACCACTCAATCTGTCACCTATGTATGTATCGCAGAGTCATCGCCCCGACAAGGGCGGCCCCCCTTAGGATGCAATCACCCTAAGGAGACCCTATGCAGCCCCTAAGCGAGATCTCTACAGTAATACAAATGTGGTCAGTTTAATAAATAATATTTTACAAAATTCTCTACCCCATAATTTCTGCTTGCTCTCAATCATGAAAACGTTGACTGTTTATTGTCGGGTTAGGAGGTTGTGGTCTCCCGTGGTCAAGTGATGGAGACACAGGTACATGGCTCACTGCAAGACTGATCTCTAATTAAACCCCTATACATGTAGATCAACAGTGTTTAACTAAAGTTCAGTGGTCCCACCATTAATCAAAGGGCTCACCCTCTACATACAGGACATGTGCACAGCCACTTTCAAGTATATTTGCACATGGTGGATTTAAAAGGGTTTTTGCATCATGCTGTTTCACAGAGTCACAAGCAACTTCACATTCACACTGCCTCATAAGGCTGTGGGTGGTTCTATAGCAGTGATTAACATATTTAGCTCCTCTATAACTAGAGGAGACATTACAAAGACATAAGTGCAGGAGATTTAATCTTCAGCTCTTCTGTTCTGAGGAGTGCAAACAATTGCTTATCAGTAAACAATCTAATCTTGTTAGAGATAAACTGACTGCTTCCTCCAATTATAACGATGTCACTCCCTGCTTTCTATCTACTCAGGAAGGGAGATATGGATTGTAACCACAGTCATCTTGCAGGCATAGCTCCCGTCCCCGCACGATCAACATGACATGTCCGTACGTTAAGTACCAAGTCACCACTAAGGGCTTAATAAACTATGATTCCTGACAATAAGTAGGATGTACCACTGGTCCCTGAAGAGTTTGAATTAAACACCCTCTGTCATATCTGGTCTTGGCTTCAGGGAACTCCCAGGTCTCTACCATCGTCGTAGTCACCTGCCGATAGTCAGGCACAGTAGTGGAGAAGACTGAAGACATAGCGGAAGACCAGGTAAGGTAGATTTCTCCCAAAGTTTGGTGACAGGCAAAACGTCAGGGCAAATAAAGTTCTTGTGTCATTTAGTTACAGGCAGAAGGTCAAGGCAGGCAGCAGACAAACTGGATGGTGAGGAACAAGCCAAAGGTCAGCAATGAAGAACAAAATACAGAATATCGCTGTTGATGGTATGAGGAACACCCGCAAACTGAGGAGGGGTGCTTTTTAAGTAACTATAGGCAGCAGGACATATGCTGGAAAAACTGACAGCAAAATCAGAAGAGAACGAACGATGGACTGGGTAATGGAAATGCTACAGCGGGCAGGTATACATGCACGCCAGGAGCTTGTGACAATATTTGCTGTGAGTTACCGGATGTAACTGTATTGTAATCACTTTGATGGACTATGGAGAATGCCTGTGTACAACAATATGGTCATTGTACGGAGGAAAAATTGGACTCTGTGTAGTTATATTTGTTTAGTAACTGTATGGAGGTATTATTACGTTAATGCCGAGTGGTAATGCTCATGGTGTGACGGTATTTTTTGTACCATATACAATGGTATTATTGGCAATATTGATCATTGTTTTGTGACTGTGACTATAGTTTTATGGACATGACCTTATTCTTGTTACAAAACCCAGTTCTACTTCAGCCAAAAAGTAGCTTAAAAAATGAAAAAAATCTTTATTAGATTCAATAATTCAACTAAGTAAAGAAAAAAAAAATTACATTCAACCATGGATTACCTGTATCTGCCACAGGGACTATACATGTAGAAACTTTCACTGAGCTCATTGGAGGTTGTCACATCCTGTATGCACTGAGCTCCCCCTTGTTGTACTTAGAATTTCTATTATTCTATACTTTATACTAGGTGGCCTGTACGCCAGCATTTGAATTTCCAGCTTCGAAGTGCCAGATTTTGAAGTGCTTTTTATGAATTATGACAAAATTAGGAGAGAATGGGGGGCAGGATTTTTCAATTTTTGTGAGTAACCTGTATTTTTATGATACCAATTATTATCATACACCATGCTCACTGTTGCAATCTATCTTACAGCCATTTGCCTCCTATCCTACCAACCAGTCATGCCCCCAGATAATTTTTTCCACATCAGCTCCTCCCTCCTTCTCTCATCCATGTACAAGGTCTATGCACTATTTACTTACAGTGGGGGAAAAAAGTATTTAGTCAGCCACCAATTGTGCAAGTTCTCCCACTTACAAAGATGTTAGAGGCCTGTAATTGACATCATAGGTCGACCTCAACTATGAGAGACAAAATGAGGAAACAAATCCAGAAAATCCCGATCAGAGTCTCCTCTGTCCTCCACTCATTACCTGTAGTAAGGACACTTGTTTCAACCTGTTATCAATATAAAAGACACCTGTCCACAACCTCAAACAGTCACACTCCAAACTCCACTATGGTGAAGACCAAAGAGCTGTCGATGGACACCAGAAACAAAATTGTAGCCCTGCACCGGGCTGGGAAGACTGAATCTGCAATAGGCAAGCAGCTTGGTGTGAAGAAATCATCAATAATTAGAAAATGGAAGACATACAAGACCACTGATAATCTCCCTCTATCTGGGGCCCCACGCAAGATCTCACCTCGTGGGGTCAAAATGATCACAAGAACAGTGAGCAAAAATCCCAGAACCACACGGGGGGACCTAGTGAATGACCTGCAGAGAGCTGGGACCAACGTAACAAAGGCTACCATCAGTAACACACTACACCGCCAGGGACTCAGATCCTGCAGTGCCAGACGTGTCCCCCTGCTTAAGCCAGTACATGTCCGTGCCCGTCTGAAGTTTACTAGAGAGCATTTGGATGATCCAGAAGAGTATTGGGAGAATGTCATATGGTCAGATGAAACCAAAGTAGAACTGTTTGGTAGAAACACAACTTGTCGTGTTTGGAGGAGAAAGAAAACTGAGTTGCATCCAAACAACACCCTACCTACAGTGAAGCATAGGGGGGCAACATCATACGTTGGGGCTGTTTCTCTGCAAAGGGACCAGGACCACTGATCCGTGTACATGAAAGAATGAATGGGGCCATATATCGTGACATTTTGAGTGCAAATCTCCTATCAGCAAGGGCATTGAAGATGCATGACAATGGTCCCAAGCACACCGCCAGGGCAATGAATGAGTGGCTTCGTAAGAAGCATTTCAAGGTCCTGGAGTGGCCTAGCCAGTCTCCAGATCTCAACCCCATAGAAAAGCTCTGGAGGGAGTTGAAAGTCTGTGTTGCCCAGCGACAGCCCCAAAACATTACCGCTCTAGAGGAGATCTGCAAGCAGGAATGGGCCAACATACCAGCAACAGTGTGTGCCAACCTTGTGAAGACTTACAGAAAATGTTTGACCTCTGTCATTGCCAACAAAGGGTATAACAAAGTATTGAGAGGAACTTTTGTTATTGACCAAATACTTATTTTCCACCATAATTTGCAAATAAATTCTTTCCAAATCAGACAATGTGATTTACGGGATTTGTTTTATCATTTTGTCTCTCATAGTTGAGGTCGACCTATGATGTCAGTTACAGGCCTCTCATCTGTGTAAGTGGAAGAACTTGCACAATTAGTGGCTGACTAAGTACTTTTTTCCCCACTGTACCTTAACTACCCCAAACCACCCCCTTTCATGGTGCAACACAAATGTTGCTCATGCACGTCATTGAACCACCTACTGTCACTTTTCATTCTCCTACTTCTCGCTGCAGGGGACATCTCTCCAAACCCCGGGCCACCCTCGTTTACTGCTAATCCCACCTTCTCTTTGGCCTTCCACAGAAACCCTGCTTATCTGCGTAATATTTATTGTACGTCTTTTTCTTACCCCTATTAAATGTGCCCTCTGGAACTCCTGATCTGTCAGTAAGAAACTCACTGCTGTTCAGGACCTGTTCCTTTCTAACGCCCTCAATTTGCTAGCTCTCACAGAAACATTTGACACCACTTCCCCTGCTGCTTTCACCTATGGTGGCCTACACTTCACCCATACCCCCAAATGTCGGAACAGTTAGGGGCGAGGAGTCGGAATACTTCTCTCTCCGCACGACATTTACCAAGTCATTCCTCCAGCACCTTCCCTCACTTGTCCCTTCTTTGACGTCTGCACACACAGACTCTTTCAGCCATTTTCTCTAAGAGCAGCGGTTGTGTACAGACACCCTGGCTCACCCCACCAGTTTTTTTTATCATTTTGCTGCATGGCTCCCTCACTTCCTCTACTACTGAAATATCCACTCTCATCATGGGTGATTTCATCATCCTCATTGATGACCCCATGTCTCCTTCCGCCTCTAATTTTTTTTCACTATCATCTTCCATTGGTCTCTCGCAGTTTACATATTCTTCAAACCACAAGGATGGGAACTCTCTTGATCTGGTCTTCTTTCTTCTCTGCTCAATTTCTAACTTTACTAATTCTCTTCTTGTGCTCTCTGATCAGGACCTTATGTCTTTCGCCATCACTAATTCTCAGCCTTCTCTGGACACACCCGCCCATCACAAATCCAGAAATCTCCACTCCATAAACACTCAGGAACTCACAGATACCATACAGTCCCAACTGTCCCCAATCTCCTCTGTCTCCTGTTCTGACCTGGCTGTCAACCACCCTGGACAGATTGGCACCACTCAAATTCTGTAACATCAGAGTCAGATGTTGGCAGTCTGCAGCAATGTTCCAGGTACACGTAACGTCTGTGGATAACTTAAAGGGGTATTCTCGTTCCAGCATTTGGCAGCCTTTTATGCTGGTTGCCAAGCAGAGCTTGTGAAATGGAGGAGTGTTTTTCTCCTCCCAGCAGGGAGTATCTTCACTTAGGAGACATGCCCCCAAAGTGTGCCAGTGACGATTCATTCTACACATTCCCATCTGCGAGCTCTTCACTTCATCGACATACTCTGCACATTCCCGTTTGCGACCTGGGTGTGACATGCCGCTCAGCCGACAGCCAGTAATACATTAGCTGGGGGTAACCCGACCTGGGCTCAAACACAGTTGCTAAGCACAAATAAAGCAGCCCGTTCTCATGGCACTTTAATGCTAATGGTAACCATTACATTTTTGGTCCCCTCTTTTTAAACTATCATCTTTGTAGTAAGACAATTTAATGCTGAGGACTTACCACACTGTCCTTCACCATGCCAGACAAAAATATTTCACTTCCCTGATCTCATGATTACACAATAACCCAAAATGACTGATAATTTCCACTCCCTCCTAAGACCTAAATCTCAGGTCCCAGTCACTGACCTCCGTGCTGTACACTCATTTCAAAGAGAAAATTTACAGCATCCTGCAAAACATCATATCTCAATCCCAAAGTAATACCTATCCTGTCCCTTTTGCACTTGACCCGACGACAGAAGATGAAGTATTCAGGCTTCTTTCATCTCCTCGCCCCACTACCTGCTTCAGTGACTTTATTGCCTCTCACCTCATCCAGTCTATTTCTCCGACTGTCCTCTCTCACCATACTGCAATCTTGAACCTTTCTCTCTCCACTGGGATCTTCCCATCCTCCTTTAAACACGCCACTATTAACACTTTACTTAAAAAGCCCACTCTGGACCCATCCTGCACTGCTAATTATCGACCAGTCTCTAATTTACCCTTCATTTCTAAACTCCAGGAAGGCTTTGGTCTGCTCTTGCCTAACCCGCTACCTCTCTGCTAACTCTCTTCTCGATCCTCTACAATCAAGTTTATGCACTCAACAGAAACTGATTTAGCTAAAGTTTTTAAAAATCTCAGGGCAACTACTCGTTGTTGCTTCTTCTGAATCTCTCTGCAGCATTTCACACATTACCACTTTCTCCTCAGCATGCTCAGTGCCATTGGCCTCCAGAACACTGCTCTTTTTTGGTTCACATTCTACCTCTCTGACTCCTCATTTAGGGTGACATGTATGAATGGGGCTGCGCCAGTTTTCTGCCGAAAACCTGTTGTACCCCTCTTCCATAGATGTATGAACAGTCGTACAGGAGAACTTGGCATTTTCTGCATCAGACACGACACTTTTGAAAGCGGCAAGTTTGTGGGGGGAGGGGTCGCCTCAGAATCGTATGACTGCGCCAAAGTTTTGCGCATAACTGTCATACAAATCCATATCAAATTTTGTCATAGAATGGGATGCGTGCTGTGAGACACTTTCATACATACTGCCCTCTTCTACACTCTGCTAAAGCGATTTATAACTGCCGTGTTGGCGCTAGGTTTCATACATGTCACCCTTAGTGTCTCATTTGCAGGTTCTAATTCTCTCCTCTCCCTCTTGCTGTTGGGGTCCCTCAGGGGTCCGTTCTTGGTCCTCTCCTCTTCTCAATCTATACAGCCCCCAATGGCCAAACCATCAGCAAATTTGGCTTCCAGTACCATCTCTATGCTGATGACACCCAATTATACACCTCTTCCCAAGACATCACCCCCACCCTGCCTGCTACCAAGCATAGCTACTGTCTGTCCGCTGTCTGACATCATGTCCTCTCTCTCTCTCAAACTAGACCTCACTAAAACTGAACTTCTAGTCATCCCACCATCTACTAAACGACCCCATTCTGCTATTTCTCTCTCAGTGTGTGGCACCACCATAACTCTTAGGCAGCAGGCCCGCTGTCTTGGGGTTATACTAGACTCAGATCTGTCCTTCACCCCATATATCCAATCCCTTGCCCGCTCCGTTCACCTGCACCTCAAGAACATCTCCAGAATCTGTCCTTTCTCACTGTGTAAACAACTTAAACTCTCATTACTGCTCTTATTCTTTCTCATCTTGACTACTGTAACTCCTTGCTTATCAGTCTCCCTCTCTGTAAACTCTCCCCTCTCCAATCTGTCCTGAATGCAGCAGCCAGGCTCATCTTTCTTTCCAGCCGCTATACTGATGCTTCTACCCTGTGCCACTCACTGCACTGGTTGCCCATTCAGTACAGGATACAACATAAACTCATCACTCTCACCCATAAAGCTCTCCACAGCGCTGCACCCCAACATCTCCTCCCATCTCTGTACTCCCTACTGATCTCTCACAGCACTGCACCCTACATCTCCCTCAACTCGATACCACCCTACTCTACCACACCACTGCACCCCCTAATCTCCCATCTCTGTCTACCCCTACCATTCTCACCCTGCACCCTCTACATCTCCTCCCTCTCTCTATCACCACCCTACCCAGTCTATCCACACGCTGCACCCCCTACATCCCCCTCATCTCTATTACACCTCATCACCTCACAACGCTGCACCCCATATATCTCCTCCCTCATCTCCGTCTACCACCCTACCCAGTTTCTCCACAGCGCTGCACCCCTCTACATCTCCTCCCTCATCTCTGTCTACCACCCTACCCAATCTCTCCACAGCGCTGCACCCCCTACATCTCCTCCCTCATCTCTGTCTACCACCCTACCCGGTCTCTCCACAGCGCTGCACCCCCTACATCTCCTCCCTCATCTCTGTCTACCACCCTACCCAGTTTCTCCACAGCGCTGCACCCCTCTACATCTCCTCCCTCATCTCCGTATACCACCCTACCCGCTCTCTCCGCTCTGCGGCTGCTGATCTTAGATTACATGCCTCAGTCATATGAACCTCCCATGCCCGTTTCCAAGACCTCACATGTGCTGCACTAGTTCTCTGGGACATGTTACCTCGTATGAGCAGACAACTCATAACCCTTATACTTTTAAGTGTGTCCTGAAAATACATCTTCTTAAGCAGGCCTACCACGATGCCTAATTGACAACCCTCCACCCCACCCCAACTTTATTTCACATACACTTCTGAAACTCCCTGCACTGGGGCACTTACCTGTATATAGATGGGTGGTAGTTCCATCCAATTTTTATGTAAACCACCACATATTTATGAAACATGGCTGGACCATTGTGTAAAGCAAGCACTTGTCAGCCTTCGTCTCATCCATACATCCTAATAGATTGTAAACTCTTGGGAGCAGGACCCTCACACCTTGTATCTGATCTGTAAGTAACTTTTTACTGTGTCATGTTTGTCTTTTGTTTGTACTTATACCCTCTAAATTGTAAAGTGCTGTGGAATATGTTGGTACTATATAAACTAAAATAATAATAATAATTATTGTGTAGAGAGAAGCAGCTGAAGCTGCCCATAGCTGTGCCGTGCTTGGTCTCTATGTAATACAAGCCACTGGTAGAGCAGAATACTTGATTTTTGTGAAATGGTTCTTCAAGAAGATTCACGCTTTCCCCTGACACATAACCATTGACATTAGGACTCCCAGCGATGGGACCATACAGTCAACTTCACTTCAAGGGAACCTAAATTTTGGAGTTGAACATGTATAATCCAGGTATCTTTACAGATTCAACTGAAACTTAACCTCTCTTATACTTTCTCTCCTTCTTCTAAGTCTTCATTTCTACTCAGCAACTCCCTTCACATCTTTTTTTATATCGATCATTTTAGAACCGGAACCAGGTTGTAAATTATTAATTGCAAAATTATCGCTTTCTCCTCCAAGGCTCTCATTATGCCCATTGTACAGTATATTGGCGATGTAGTTCCTCGTGATGCTTCACTTCCAGCGCTTTATTAATTATTCATCCCATATAACCTCGTTGTCTCTGCACGTTGCTTCCTAACAAGAGCCAAAGTATCATCGTTATTGCAGAACTTTCTACTTTTCTTGCCCGGTAGTTTCTTTGGTAAACATTTGCTGCAGCTGGGAAGATTCCCAATAGCGGCATAGACCAGTAGCAGAAGCAACTCTATGTGTACTGCTCCAATGCTCCACAGCTTCTGGAAGTTCTATTAGCCTGAAACAGAGATGGCAAATCAGTGCTGGGTCCAATAAAAAGTTGAAGGGGTCTCTTCCAACTCCCTGCTTTCAGGGTTGTAGCCAGCTCTTTGCCTGGCCGCAGAGATCACAAAGGTGGACACGCGTGCGTAGATGTCTCATTTCTCCTCTATGGGAGTTCTGAATACAGCAAAGTTAGTGTACTCCCCTATACCCAGAACTCCCATAGAGATGAACAAAGAGAGCCACGCAAGTGCGGCCATCCCTCCCCTCTGCGGCCGGCAAGGAGTTGCTTCGAACTGGGAAGTTAGGAGATGGGAAGACCATAGATACCGCATTTCTCCTTTTAAAAGTGAGGCTAAAACTTTAAGGGCGTGTTTACACGGCACAGACCAAGTACCGGTCGGGAAATCCCAACTGCTATTTGGTCTTTTTCTGGCACACAGGGGGACATGTTCATATTCTGCCCAAAAACTGGACGGAAGAATGAACATGTTCTAAGTTTTTCGTTACGCTGGCAGTGTCAAAAACCGTCCGGTTGAAAATCCATTCAGTGGGGACTGCTGCACGGATTTTCTATTAAAGTCTATGGGGGAGCGTTGCATGTCGGTTTTCAGATGGTTTCTAAATCCACAAACGGTCTGAAAAACCGACAAATAACCTGTGCCGTGGGGACAAGCCCTAATGTTACTCTTAATGTGGAGCTATGGAGAAGGATCATCCGCTACGTTCTCTCCATATGCAGCAGGTACCCTGTTTCCCTGAAAATAAGACACCTCCGAAAATAAGACATGGTGCATTTTTTTATGAAATTCAGAGTTTGGCTGCTTATGCTGATGTTTGTGATGAAATCACTACAGGATATTAATACATGTTGATGTTTTGTTCAACAATAAATGTGAATTATTGTTCATAGAAAAATAAGAAATCCCCTAAAAAATAAGTCTTAGCTCGTTTTTAGGAGCAAAAATTAATATAAGACACTGTCTTATTTTCGGGGAAACAGGGTAACAGCTGCCAGTAGCAGCCAGGATAAGAGATGGCTCCAACCCCTTTGGTGCCACAGTAAACTTAACCACGGCATCGAAATTGAAAATGGTTCTCTTTTCCAATTGGCCCTCCCATGATGAGATGGTGGGTTGTTGAAAAGTTTTTATGGCAGCCAGAGGCCTTGAAAGGGCTTCCATGGCCACCATCTTACTACACCTACAGCAGTTTGTATAGGAGAGCCATTATTGTACACTGTTCTGCAATATATTACTGTTGCAGAATAGTGTACAATCAATCGCAATCCCTAACGGTTGAGTAGCCCAGGGGCTGAAAGTACAAGTGTAGAACAATAAAAAAAAGTTTCTAAAATATAATACAGATTAAAAAGCATTAAAGGAGTCACCTGTTGTTTTTTTTGTATAATTTTGGCTTACTATGGGCTACAATGTGATTAAAGTCTTTGTTGATGTGATATGTTTAGTGTTTGTGTGTTTTATACTTATCATTTTTATTAATATGTGTATGGCAGCAAGTCATGATGTTCTGTTCAGGATGTCATCCCTGACTAATACATACAGTACAACCAAGCTGGCTGGCCTGCTAAATGGCGCACATGCTATACTCTTTATAGTGTGACTTTTCATTCAGGGAGGTTGGTGGGTGGTTATAGTATAGAAGTGCTGGCTGGCCGGCCTGCTGACTAGTGCGCACTGCCCTCCCCAAACAAAGCATCACACAATACAGAGCAGTGTGATGTTTTGTTCAGGGAGGGCTGCGAGCTGCTACACTATAGCGCATGCGCGCTATTCAGCAAGCTCTGCTGTAATGTATACAGTTTTGCAAACAATAAAAAAACACAAAAATAAAATTTATTTTAAATCCCCCGTATGAAGCAAAGATGAACTTGATAAGAACTTGGAGAATCGCTTGTTGAGAAACATCTGGGCATTTTGTGATCAAAAATTAAGAACAGCATGAAATGTCAATCAGCTGCTCTAAGGCAATTAGGTTTGGGGTGTATTAAAAGAGGCGGGAAACTGCGGGCCCAAGGATGTTTTTCTCCCGTGTTAAAGATTGGTGCGACCTATTAGAATATGCTGTTCAGTTCTGGGCCCCATTTTTGTAAAAAAGATGTAAGGGGGGTAGAGAGAGGCAAAGACGAGAAAAAATTATAGGGGGAATGGAGAAATTTGTTATGAGGAGCTTAGTAAAATTGCATTTTTTGTCTTGGAAAAGAGGGCTTGGGGGGACATGATTAATTTTTTATAAAATATATTTTGGGGTCCTAAAAAAAAGATGGGGAAAAATTATTTAAAGTGAAGCCCCTAAAAAAAAACAAGGGGCATTCCTTCGGTAGAAAAAAAAAGGATTCATCCCCCGAGGAAAAGGGGTTTTTTCCTGTAAGAATTGTAAATTGGGGAAATTTGCTGCTGAGGAGTGGTAAGCAGGAACATTTTGGGAGTTTCAAGAAAGTTGATAATCCTGAAACTAAAGAATATGAATGCATTGTAGCTATGTATAAAATTCTGGATCCTGGCTGGTGGCGCTATGGGGTCAGGGAATGGTTCTCCTGGAGCAGATTGTTTTGCTTGTGGGTTTGGGCATTAAAGTGGTGAGGCAGGCCTTAAAAGCGCTTGTCCCATCAACTTCACACATACAGAGCATGTGATTTTTTGTTCAGTGAAGGGCTGCGAGCTGCTACACTATAGCGCTGCGCTATTCACAAGCTCGTCTGTATGTATACATTTTGCAAACAATAAAAAATACACAAAAAAAAGTTATAATTTTAAATCCGTATAGAAGATAACTTGATAAGAACTTGGAGAATCGCTGTTGAGAAACATCTGGGCACTACTGTAGATCATTAAACTACGAACAGCTATGCAGTGATCAATCAGCTCCTCTGAAAGGCAATTAGGATATTGCGTTATTAAAAGAGGCCTGGACTTCGGGACAAGGATGTATTTATCCTGCTGTATAAAGCATGGTGCAGCCTCACTTTAAATATGCTGTAGCATTCTGGGCTCCATTTGTGACAAAGATGGTAATGGGAGGTAGAGAGAGATGCAAAGACATGCAACCAAGCTATAGGGGAATGAGCATCTTTAGTTTTGGAGGTTAGTAAATGCACTTATTTAGTCTGGAAAGACGCTTCAGGGGACATGATTAATAATATAATATATTATATGTACCTCTACAAAAAACTTATAGTGAAAAATTATTTCAAGGTGAGCCCCCTCAAAAGACATGGACATTCCCTCTGCTTAGAAAAAGGATCAACTCCAAAGACAGGCGTTCTCATCTGTAGCCAACTGTGAATCTGTGGAATAGTGTCTAGTACTGCAGCTTGTTTTGTGCAGCTGAGCTGCAATACCAGACACAACCCATGGAGAGGTGTGGTGCTGTTCCTGGAAGACAGCAGCCTCATTTGACTGATGTTTTAACATATGCAAAAAAAAAATCCTTGCCTACAAGTGTGGGGACCACAGGATGCATGCATTCTACTAGGTCATTGCAAATAAATAATTTACTATGCAGCGAGGGAATGGGGCATCATGGAAAACTCTTAGATGTATTACATCTAATGAGAGAGAATTATTCACTAGGAAGCGTACATAAATCAAATGATATAGAAATTTGTAGCACGAATCCGATGCGATTTCCATAAATCAGAGATGAAGAAGGCAAGCGCGTGCGTCTGTAAATATAAAACCTCCAGCTAATTACCAGGAGCTACTGTAAAGGGACTAAGCACATCCATAATTAAATGGTTAATTGATTACATTTTGGACAACAGGGGATATGTGCGGGATATTGGCTATTACAGACAAATAGAAAAGCTCACCGAGGACTGCTTTATGTCTCGCTATAAGTTCCAGCACATTATGACCACACAGAAAAATCTATCGGAATAAGTTTAAAGGAAATTATGTATCTCTCACCATAATTCAGGATTGGCAAGGGCATTTTCACCAGGCAGCTACTATGGGGAGCGCTTGAGAGAGAAGCCACTGCTGCTCACCTTCTAGCAGCACCGCTGCGGAGTGAAGCAGCCGCCGCACTGGGCTGCTAAGGCAGTGCTACGCAGCCGGCACTTTGACATGCAGCCGAGGATGAGCCGCAGCAAGAAATACCAGTCCAGCACACAGTTTATTCCTGCAGGCTGCTGCCACTACAGTAGGCCACCGTGGCCTGTGACCGCAACTGAGGCTGCCGCACGTGGGGAATCTGATTGCCACAGTGTCACTTATAGAGGCGGGCTGCGCCTGCGGCCACTACAGAGGGCCGCCATCTGCCGCGCCCACAACTGAGGTCCGTCGCAGTGAGCCGGGATGCTCCGCAGTGGCCGTAGCTAGTCTGTTCTGGCTGGCAGGGTGATGTGGTCACATGGCAGGAGGCGGGACAGGACGTGCACTCAGGGAGGGGAGACTGTGGAGGCCAGCTAGCTCACACAGTGAACAATAGAGACGTTCTCTGGCTCCACCTCCCCAGTCCTGCAGCCCATGCTGAACGCGCCTCTGCCTCTCCAGGAAACGGCTTGTCCCGCAGGTTTTTTAGTAATGGGAATGATGTAACTTCACTTTTGGGGTCTGCCCCTTTTCAGCCTGGTAGTAAAGGCAAAGGGCCCAGGGAAGTGGTACTAGCTACCCAACCTTTTTTCTTGGGCCCCTGTTCTCCTAGACCTCCTTGGGGCCCCCACCTGCCCACAAAACCCCTTGGTGCCCTCTGCCTACGTACCTTTCCCTTTGGGCCCCACCCATTACCTCCCTTTGGGGCCCCCCCGCCCCTACTACCCCCTTTTGCCCGTGGCCCACATAACCCCTTTGGTGCCCCCCCTACTACCCCCTTGGTGACCCCCAACCACCTCCTAAACCCCCCCCTTTGGGGCCGTCCACCTGTACCTCCCTTGGGGCAAAGCCCGCCCGCCTACGCCTTCCTTGGGCATCCCCCGCCTTGTACCTCCTTGGTGCCTGTCGCAAAAACCCCCCTTTGGGGCCTGCCCCCCCACCTAATAAAACCCCTTTGGTGCCCCCCACCTGCCCACTCCCCCCCTTGGTGCCCGTCGCCCACGTACCCCTTGGTGCCTGTCTGTCTACATACCTCCCTTGTGCATGGCCCGCCGCCTTGTACCTCCCTTGGGCCCCTTGCCCAGTATTCCTTGCTGCCTGCCCCCCCGCCTATGTGGGTGGTGGGGACCTTTGTGCCGGGTGCTTTTGAGTCCCATTGGTGCTGGGATCAATCCAAAAAGGTGTGTTATCCAGGTAACAGTTTTCCCGTGTGGCTCGTGTCCACAAGAGGAGCTATGAAACAATGTTATCACTGCCAGTCTGAGCCTGGGTGTCTGTGCAGAGTCCTAGGGTCCTCCGGGTCCTGCTTGAAGCCCTCTGTATTCCTGATTCCTGTTGCTTCGGATCCTGACCTGTTTCCTGGTATCTGTCCTGCCTTACGCTCAAGTTCCACGTTTGCCTGTGATTTGTGTTCCAAAGTTGGGGGGGCATGTCTCCCTGCTGTCTGCTAATTCATAACCCTTTACCCAAATTTGTGGTGTTTCTTTGGTGTTGATGTTTTCATTGTGCCGTAGTCTGGAATACTGCACTCCATTTTTCCTACCCCATCCGTCCTGTGCTTCCCAAAGTCCCCGTTGTGGTCTGAATTCTGTGTTCCCGTCCACCTTTTGGCTAGAATCCCTTTCTTCCCAAGTCCTGCCTGTGGGTTTGAATCTTGTGCTTCCAATGTCCTGCCCTTTTTGTCTAGAATCTTTCTTAAGTCCAGCCCCGTGGTCTAGAAACCTGGTTCCAAAGTCCCCGCCCGCTGGTCTAGAATCCTTGTTCCAATGTCCCCGCTTTGTGGCAGAATCCCGTGCTTCCCAAAAGTCCAGCTGTGTCTGAATTAGCTTTTTAATGTCCCGCTGCTGGTCTAGAATCCTGGCTTCAATTCCGTCCCGGGGGCAGAAACCTGTGCTTTCCTTTTCCGCCGCTGGTTTAGAACCCCTTTTGCTTCCCAAAGTCCAGCCCGCTGGGCTAGAATCCCGTGCTTCCCTGTCCACGCTTTTGGGCTGAATTTATGCTTTTTAAGTCCCGCTTGGTCTGAATCCTTTTTTTTAAGTCCCCGCCTGTGGTCTAGAATCTTTTGTTCCCAAAGTCCCTCTTTGGTCTAGAATCCCGTCTTCCAAGCCGCCTGCTGGTTTGACCCGTCTTCAATGTCCCCGGCTGGTCTAGAATCCTGTGCTTCCAATTCCACGTTTGTGGTTTTAGAATCTTGCTTCAATGTCCTGCCTGCTGGTCTAGAATCCTGTGCTTCCAATGTCCACGCCTGCTGGTCTAGAATCCTGTGCTTCCAATGTCCACGCTCGCTGGTCTAGAATCTTATGCTTCCAATGTCCACGCCTGCTGGTCTAGAATCCTGTGCTTCCAATGTCCACGCTCGCTGGTCAAAATCCTGTGTTCCAATGTCCATGCCTGCTGGTCTAGAACCTTTGTTCCAATGTCCACGCCTGCGGGTTTCTAGAATCTGTGCTTCCAATGTCCACGCTGCTGGTCTAAAATCCAGTGTTTTCAATGTCCAGCCTGTGGTCTAGAACCCTTGTGCTTCCAATGTCCACGCTCGCTGGTCTAGAATCCTGTGCTTCCAATGTCCTCGTCTGCTGATCTAGAATCCTGTTCTTCCAACGTCCATGCCTGCTGGTCTAGAATCTTATGCTTCCAATGTCCATGCCTGCTGGTCTAGAATCCTGTGCTTCCAATGGGTCTAGAACCTTTTCTTCCAAGTCCATGCCTGGCTGTCTAGAATCTTTTGCTTCCAATGCCCCAAGCCTGCTGGTCTAGAATCCTGTGCTTCCAATGTCCACGCCCGCTGGTACAGAATCCTGTGCTTCCAATATCCATGCCTGCTGGTCTAGAACCTTATGCTTCCAATGTCCATGCCTGCTGGTCTAGAATCTTTTGCTTCCAATGTCCATGCCTGCTGGTCTAGAATATTGTGCTTCCAATGTCCACGCTCGCTGGTCTAGAATCCTGTGCTTCCAATGTCCTCGTCTGCTGATCTAGAATCCTGTGCTTAAATTCCACGCTGTTGGTCTAGAACCCTATGCTTCCAATGTCCCGCCGCTGGTCAGAATCCTGTGCTTCCAATTCCAGCCTGCTGGTCTAGAACCTGTGCTTCCAATGTCCAGCTGCTGGTCTAGAATCCTGTGCTTCAATGTCCATGCTTGGGTCTAGAATCTTTGCTTTCCAAATTGTCCACCCCTGTGGTCTAGAATCTTGTCTTCCAATGTCCCGTTGCTGGTCTAGAATCCTGTTTCCAAGTCCAGCCTGCTGGTTCTAAATCCTTTGTTCCAATGTCCACGCCGCTGGTCTAGAATCCGTGCTTCCAATGGGTCAAACCCGGGCCCTGCCTGGTTCAGAATCCTTTGTTCCAATGTCCCGCTCGCGGGTCAGAATCTGTGCTTCAATGTCCACGCCAGCCGGTCTTGAATCTTTTGCTTCCAATGTCCACGCCTGCTGGTCTAGAATCTTGTGCTTCCAATGTCCACGCTCGCTGGTCTAGAACCCTGTTCTTCCAACGTCCATGCCTGCTGGTCTAGAATCTTATGCTTCCAATGTCCATGCCTGCTGGTCTAGAATCCTGTGCTTCCAATGTCCATGCCTGCTGGTCTAGAATCCTGTGCTTCCAATGTCCACGCTCGCTGGTCTAGAATCCTGTGCTTCCAATGTCCATGCCTGCTGGTCTAGAATCCTGTGCTTCCAATGTCCACGCTTGCTGGTCTAGAATCTTATGCTTCCAATGTCCCTTTCGCTGGGTCTAGAATCCTTGTGTTTCCCAATGTCCCGCCTGCGGGTCTAGAATCCTTTTCTTCCAGCCCAAAGCCTGCTGGTCAGAATCTTTGTTCCAATGTCCACGCCTATGGTCTAGAATCCGTGCTTCCAATGTACGCCGCGGGTTTCAGAATCCTGTGTTTCCCAATGTCCAGCCGCTGTTCTAGAATCCTTGTGCTTCCACTGTCCATGACTGCTGGTCTAGAATCCTGTGCTTCCAATGTCCACGCCTGCTGGTCTAGAATCCTGTGCTTCCAATATCCATGCCTGCTGGTCTAGAATCTTGTGCTTCCAATGTCCACGCTCGCTGGTCTAGAATCCTGTGCTTCAATGTCATGTCTTTTGTCTAGAATCTTGTTTTCCAAGTCCTGCCTGCTGGTCTAGAATCTTTCTTCATTGCCCACGCCGCTGGTCTAGAATCCTGTGCTTCCAATCTCCACGCCTGCTGGTCTGCAATCCTGTTGTTCCAATGTCCACGCTCGCTGGTCTAGAATCCTGTGCTTCCAATGTCCACGCTCGCTGGTCTGGAATCCTTTGCTTCCAATGTCCACGCCTGCTGGCCCAGAACCCTTTGTGTTCCAATGTCCACGCCTGCGGGTCTAGAACCCTTGTGTTTTCCAATGTCCACGCCGTGGTCTAAAATCTTTGTTTCCCAATGTCCACGCCTGCTGGTCTAGAATCCTGTGCTTCCAATGTCCACGCCTGCTGGTCTAGAATCCTGTGCTTCCAATGTCCACGCTCGCTGGTCTAGAATCCTGTGCTTCCAATGTCCATGCCTGCTGGTCTAGAATCTTATGCTTCCAATGTCCACGCCTGCTGGTCTAGAATCCTGTGCTTCCAATGTCCACGCCTGCTGGTCTAGAATCCTGTGCTTCCAATGTCCACGCCTGCTGGTCTAGAATCCTGTGCTTCCAATGTCCCGTCTGGTCAGAATCCTTTTCTTCCAATGTCCACCCCTTTCCTGGTCTAAAAATCTTATGCTTCCAATGTCCACGCCTGCTGGTCTAAAAACCCTGGGGCTTCCAATGTCCACGCCGCTGGTCAGAACCCTTTGCTTCCAATGTCCACCCCTGCGGGTCTAGAAACCTGTGCTTTCAATGTCCCCCTCATGGTCAGAATCCTGTGCTTCCAATGTCCTCGTCTGCTGGTCTAGAATCCTGGCTTCCAAGGGTCCACGCCGCTGGTCTGGAATCCTTTGCTTCCAATGTCCATGCCTGCTGGTCTAGAATCTTATGCTTCCAATGTCCACGCTCGCTGGTCTAGAATCTTATGCTTCCAATGTCCATGCCTGCTGGTCTAGAATCTTGTGCTTCCAATGTCCACGCTGTTGGTCTAGAATTCTTTGCTTCCAAAGTCCACGCTCGCTGGTCTAGAATCCTTTGCTTCCAATGTCCACACCTGCTGGTCCAGAATTCTGTGCTTTTAATGGCCACGTCTTCTGGTCCAGAACACTGTGTTCCCAAAATCCACGCCTGCTGGTCCAGAATCCCGGTGTCCTTGGGTGCTGCTCCTGTGCTCCTGGTGTCTTTATCTGCTTTTCTGGTTTCCCTGAGTCCCCGTCTGCCATTCCAGTGTTGTCTCCTTGCCCTTGGAGCCCATAGCTGCATCTAGTCAGGCAACTGCCGGACACAGTCCCAAAGATCCCCATCACGTTTCAGATATAGTTCCTGTGCCTGATGTCATCTGAAACGTGACACACATTTCAAATTATTATCAAGAACCAAGGGCATATGTACCATAGGGGCAAGCTGTATGAGTGCTATGGAGCCTCATCCTGGCTGGTCACATCCCCTTTGCGAGTGGTGAGAAACTGTACAGAAATCTCCTTAACGCCTTCCCGCCTCAGCCTATTTTTTTCACATTAGTTTTTCCCTTCTCGCCTTCCCAGAGTCATAACTTGTTTATTTTTCCACCTACATAGACATGTGAGGGCTTTTATTTTGCGGGACAAGATGTACTTTCTAATGGTGTCATTCACCGTACCATAGAATATACTGGGAAACTGCAAAAAGTGGGGCAAAATGTGAAAAAAAGGCACTCATAACATGTTTGCGGGAGTTTTGTTTTTACGGCGTTCAATCTTCGGTATAAATGATGTGTTATCTGTATTCTACAGGTTGATATTAATCCTGCAATACCAAACATGTAGGGTTTCCGTTATGTTTTGGTACCATAATAAAAAAAGGCAAATATTTTTCTATTTTACACATTTTTGACGCGGTGCCAATAACTTTTTTGTACTAACGCCTATGGGCTTGAGGGGCATTTTTTGCAGGCTGATGTCACGTCAGTGGAGGTGCAGTGGGCCCTGACTGCCACCCAGCCCACTGTCGAGGAGCAAGCCGAAGTCAGGAACACAGGAGTCAACAAGCCAAACAGGATAACAGGGGAAGCACAAGGGATAACCTTTTCCAGGCAAGGTCTGACAGGAATAAGCGAGTTTAAATAGGGAACCCAGAGCCCGCCCCAGCAGACGATTGGTGTGGCCTCCGGGCCCTCCTATTGGCCAGAGCGGCACACACTCTGACCTAATTAGGAGCTGAGCTGTCACTCCTAGGTAAGTCAGCCCAGCCTCTCCCTGGGTGTGTCGCATGGCCAGAGGAATTAACTCCTGCTGTGCCTTGCTGCTCCATGGCGGAAACATGCGCCTTGACAGCTGAAGTGTACTTTTTATTGATACCAGTTTGGAATACATGCAACTTTTTTGAGCATCAATTTTTAGGGGACGTGAAATGACCAAAAAAATTTAATCTTGGCGTTTGGAATTTTTTCCTTCTACGGTGTTTAGCATACGGAATAAATGATGTTATATTTTAATAGATTGGGCAGAGGCGGCGATACCAAATATGTGTCACTTTTTTATTATTTTTTTTTATTTATAAAATTACAAAAGGGGGGTGATTTGAACTTTTAATTTTATTTTATATTTTAAAAACATTTTTAACTTTAGCTTTGAGTCCTTCACAACTAGGGGGCACGATCGCTTATACAGCCTAATGCATTTTAATACAATGCATTAGGGTGTACAAAGATGGCGGTTTTAGTACTTCCTGCCTAGAGCAGGAAGTAGTAAAACAGAAAATATGGCGGGGATGGAAGCCTTCAACAGGCTTCCAGCTGCCATGTTAACCGATCAGGGCTCCGTGATCTCGCCGCAATCGGGGCCCCAATCTGCATGAGGAACTGTATGAGCACCGTTTCTCGTTCATTTACACACCACGGCCATGTTTGCTGCAGCATCTAAAGGGTTGAACAGCACGAGATGGAGCCGGCTCCATCCCATGCGATTACCAGCAGATGTTAGCTGCAATTAGCAACCTGCCATTAGACATTCCCATAAGTACAGATGCGTTAAGGGGTTAAAAAGTTGTTAGCAAAAAAGTGGATGGAAATTGACTTAAAGGGGTTTTCCAACCTGGCTGTTTCACAGAGCCTGCTCTTCACAGCCATCTTCAGGCTCCCACTTCCTAGTTAGGATGTGGGTGGTTCTTCAGCAGTGATTGACATATTAGCTCTTCTATTCTTAGCTGATCCTGTAACAGTGAGGTGGATGCTAGAGGTTTCTAAACTATGGTGCACAGGTGTAAGCCGAGTACCGAGGGCAGGTTTTCCGGAATACAGCGAAGTCACGGACAAAGAACATGACTCCAACACCAGCTCAACAACGGTTTGTTTTACTGAATTTTCTGGAACAAGATGGTGAACAGATCCCCTAAACACAAATTTACAAATACGTATCCTAGGCCCCTGTGCTGCACAGTGCGCCACTAGAAATGTATTCTCTGGATGCCTGGTAACTTTACCTAACTGTGGGGTTCGGAAAGGCCAATAACCCCTTACCTTCTTAATACCGTAATCACCAACAGGAACAATTGTGTATGGTGGCAGTTGCAGGGTCTCGTGGTGCAGCACAGCAGCTTAAACAGCTTAAAGGATTTACCCACTTCCCTCCCAAACACACATGCGACACAAACTTCCCTCACAGGGTTTAAAACCCGGGTTTAAGTAGTAAAGGTGCATTTTGTAAACTCTCCAAATCCTGAACAGGAGGATGTATTTGGAAACCCTCCTTTGGCCTGTAAATGAGCCTAACTAATAACTAATATCAGCCTCTCCAAATCCTGAACTCTTGGCGTGCACGCATCCGCTGAGTACCTTAAAGATGGCCGCAATTCCTGTTCTCAGGTGCAGATGGATGGAATATATGGTCCGGCTGCAGACAGTCCTCTCTATCTTGGCAGCTCGATGGTAGAAGCACACCCGAAGTCTTCATTATGTCTCGAGAACGCCTCCTGGACTTCCCAGAGGGTATCTTCCAGCAGCTGTTGTTGCCCTGGAGTCAGGGTCCTGCGGTCAATTCCCATCTGAGCCATAATCACTCGGCCATTCCATTCCGCCGTCGGAGGCTCGCCCTTCTGGACGCCCACTGCATAGGTCCAGGCCGACCTCTTGTCGGGCCATAGCGTGACGTCCTCTCGCCGGGAGATATCTTCTCCAGGAACATGGGCTTCGGCTAGTAGGGTATTTGCAGGAATGGTCAACTCGCTGTCCATGACGTTGAGGCATCTCTCGGGTACACATCCCCTCTCCACAGTGGCAAGGACCCGAGCTACCAGTGGTCAGTTCTGTGACTCTTCCTGTGAGACTGGTTCAACCAAGACTTCCAGCCCATTCAACTTCCGTCTGGTTCCCACCAGCAGCATCAATATTTTTTCGTGTTGTGGCGGGATCTTGATCGGGCTCTCGTGACACCTTCACTGCCCCCAAAGGGTCGACCGGATGTGGGGCTCTTCTGCAGACTGCAGCTCCTCACCATCTGTCGTAGGACCTTCTGAGTGGGCCGGTGCGTGGGGGCCCCCTGCCCAAAATTTTGGCCCCTCTTTGGCATAGAGGTAGTGATCCCGGCCGAAGCCCGTTCATGCCCCCGGAAATCCCCCCCT